>JAHLSL010000073.1:1418145-1465688 GCA_025920805.1 Petroica traversi | reverse complement strand
TCCTCTCCTCTCCTCTCCTCTCCTCTCCTCTCCTCTCCTCTCCTCTCTCCTCTCCTCTCCTCTCCTCTCCTCTTCTCTACTCATTTTTGGTTTTTTTTTAGGTTGATACTGAAAAGCATAAACCTGAGGGCAGCCTCCCTTCTACCAAAGCTGCTTCTCACACTGTGCTCTTCTGCTAATGCTCATTTTATTGGGCCCCTTCTTACCCTGGCAGCAGAGGCAGTGACGTAGCAGCCAGGGCACTTTTCCAAACCCTATAATTTTACAAGAAGTACACAGTGGAAACATTTACAAATCTGTTCCAAGTACATATACACTGGGTGTATATATCCAAATGTAAATATTCAGATCTGTTCGTTGAGCTTTCAATTCACTACCCAGTTAAAGTTTTATATTTGGCTGTCCATGGAGAACCTTTTGCTTTCTGTGGTCAAGATGACAGACAGCTTTCTAGGGAGGAAGAGAGCTGTTTTCTTATCTTGATGTTCCCTGAGGCTTATCTGGAATCCTGGATCATCCATGTACTGGGTGTTGATAAGGAGAGCTGGCAGCTCCAGCCAGGTCTGTGCTGCTGACTCCTCCTTGATACTTGGTCATCTGTGTGAAGGGATGGGCTGCTGCAAGGCTGGAGGCTCTGATGTGGTATTGAGCTTTTTTCATCTCTGAATGAGACTGTTTTCTGGGTTTTTTGGTAAATCATAGCTTTTTTTTGAAGGGTTGTGGTTCTCCTGAAGCCCATAACTTGCTAGGTAGAAAGCTGTAGTACCTCTTACATCCTTCAGTACAGTGACAGTCATTAGGATAAGTAAAGCTTTGACCTCCACAAGGGGACAAGTACATTATGGTCCTCTCTACAAGTTGAAGAAATATGAATAGTTTAAAACTGAGTTTTTATTGCTTGTGGTATTTGACTTTTTTCCCCTAAATTATGACTTGTTGACTTGTAGGCAAAATCCACTTAAGGTACTTAATATCTGGTCAGATTGTCTTGAAAAATGTCATCTTTCAGTGTTTTTGCCTCTAGATTTGAATTAAATAGATTTTTATAAAAGCAAACCTCTCCATCAAATATTGCAACCAAAAGTTCGCAGATTTGTAAATTTCTGGGTGTGATTTTTAGTCTTAGGTTTATTCCCATTCCTATGAGAAAAAGTCTTCACCTCGAGTGTCTGGTACATCCCTTAGATTTTAATCATCTGCCAGAGAACATCCTGTCAAATGACAGTGAATCTTCAAATGTAATGGTTTAATGATTTTTAAAAATTATTAACACTATTTTTTCTGTTTTACTGTAACTGAAATATGATACCTGCAGTTCCATGGGCAAGGGCACCTTATAGTATTTAGCAGATATGCCAAGTTTGTATTCTAGCACTTCACTGTACAAAATTATTAAACACAATTGCCTGAAAAAACATTTGGTATCAGGGGAACTAAAAAGCATGAAAAGGTCCAAACTTGACCTTTGGGAAGGAAATATTGCCCATGCTTGGTGAAGCACATCTGCACCCTTTGCTTCCTCTTGACTCAATTGGTATTTGCAAATTGACTTAAAAGTGAGCGTGTGCTCAAGTGCATTCCTGAATTATGGCCTCATCTCTGCCTCAGAAGGAGAGCAGTTCTCCCTTTTTCCCTGGGGACCTTTCTGACCATCACAGAAATGCCACACCTGACTCTGCAGGAGCAGCATTTGGCATTCCTGCCTGGCTCACAGGTAAATCCTGACAGTATTTCCTGAAACATCTGTTTTTTCTGGAGAAAGCATGGATGAGGTGAGGACCAGAGGCCATGGGACACACTCTTCTTCAGACCCTCTGGTGCTGCAAAATGTTGGGGTGAAACTTATCTTTCACTAGGCAAGATGTACTTTTCTTATTCTTTTCTCAAGTTAACCTTCTGTTCCTAGTCATGTATTAACTGTTACTGCAAGTAAGCTTTGGAAGTTTTGAGAAATGGTTTACAGGTGGAAAAGAATAAATACACCATTATGCATAGGAGGATCAATATGAGTGTCCCAATTCAATATGAAACACAGTAAATAGTTAAATTACCTATCTGCTTTACTGTCCCTTTACCCGAGTGATAGAAATTGCAGTTTCTTTATATGATCAAGTCAAACAGGCAGAAAGGGACAGGAATTTGCAGAGACAATGGCAGTAGTTGGCAGAGAAATAAGGAGATATTAAGATTTTTAAGGAGCAATCAAGAAATAATTTCTGTCAAATTCATCTATGTATGAGTGCATGGCAAGGCACCTGACTCTACCATGTTCTGAAATACCATTTCTTATCTATACCTTCAGTAGTTTAATACAAAGGAGTATTTTGGCTTTTATCAGATTGAATTATCAACAAATAAATTCTCAGTGAATTTCCTTAGCTAGCTTCTGTTTTTCCTGTTAGGCTGTGGTGCCTAACACTAAAATTGGTGCTTCTGATGGGGAAATCAGTCAAGTCTTATGAGTGTGCTGTGCTGCCTCATTGCCATGCCCACCACAGCATCTTCCTTCAATGAAGGGATGCTGGGACATCCTGTCTCCAACATCCTCTGATTTGTGGCTGGGGAGGGAGGAAGATCTGAGGGGATACAGGATTTGAATAGTGGGAATACCCATTAAAACAAGCCCTCATGTGAGCAGCAGAGCAATGCAAGCCTGGCTCTCTCTGGATTCACCTCACCTTTGGATTTTCTGCTGCCAAATGAGACAAGAGTTTCTTTTTGGCTGTTTTTGAAGCTTCACAACTAAATTCTGGTGCCTGGTATGCTTGGCTCCAGCTGCAGCCATGTCTTTGGTGGGAATTTTACTCCTGTTTACAAACTCTGTTGGACTTTGATGTTTGTTAGCACAGCAGCTAAACCTGGCTGGTCAGCCTCCTTTTTTGTCTTTAATTCAAGCAAAAATTCCAGCAGGAGCTGGTAAACTCTGTAGGGGAAATCGGTCCCTCCCAGGAATGACTGTCAGTGCTAACACAGCTGTTTTCAAAAGTTATAGCAAGTTTTGTTTTTATGTAAAATTTTTTTTAAAAGGTTGAATTTTTGATAGACATCCCTTGGGATCAGGCTATCATAACAGAGAGCAGAGTGTGCTATCACACAGTGACAGGTAACAGCAGATACATCTACTGGAAACACTAACAAAAACATGCCTAATAAAACCAGGATCCACAATCCTTTCTGATAATTCACCTGATCGTGAAGCTCATCTATTCAAAAGAAAAGCAAATTGCCATTTGTAAATAAAGTGAGTCTTCAAATGTCTTTTTCAGACCTTCATCTTTTAATAGTTTCTAAATATAGCATCACATCAAATACTTGAACAGAGCATTTGTGTTTCCACAGCAGTCTCTTGTGCTTTCATACAGCTTGCGTCTTTGGTCTGTGCCAAACCATTCTGATTGTTACTGGTGCTGTTTCAAGGTGGTTTTTGCCCAATTATTCAGGGTATTTTTAATGTAGTAATAAGGCAGGCTAAATTATGCTTTGGCCTCTCTTAAAACTCCTGAGATTTTCTTTTGTTTTCCTCTCTTTCAGATGCTGAGTCATCATGTTTATGAAAATCGTACATCACTATCTGGAAATCATGTAATTTATTTAGAAATGCTTACTGCCACACTTTATCTGCTAAACTAAGCAAGTACTGAACTGGCCTTGATCAATGTGCTTTGGTCAAGAGTGCTGGCATTTTACTGGCTCTGACCTTCCCTGCATGTTTAAGAGTCTTAAACGACAGGGAAGGTCAATGGCAATTACACCATTTGAGAAATTCATGGAGAGTGAGACAGCTAAATAACTACCAGGATTTAGTGGAAGCTTTTTTTTTTTCCCCCCCCCCCTTTTTTTTTTTTAATGTCCATATCATCACTTAGTAAAGATTCCTTCATTTGTGGTGAATTAAGAAGGTAGATGCAGAAGCAGTGAGTTCAAATAAATAAAATCTGCCTTCATGGTTCTAAAAATAGCTTTTAGGCGGTCTGGAGAATGTTAATAAAGAACTAAAGAATGTTGTTAATAATTACCAGGTCATTCCAACACTCTTACAAGATCCACATAATAGTAATGCAGGCTGTTAGTCCAGTCCCCATGTACTGGACTGGCCTAATAAAATCTAATCCTGGTTTCTCAATCTCAAACTCTGCATTTTGGCAGATATTTAAAAATGCAGTACGTGTACATGTACCTATAAACATTCTGGCAATGTCTGATAGTATTGGATGATTTTTTTTAATCTGTGTCTAATCTGAGGGACTTTTAAAAGTCCTAATGATTGAGTGTCCCCTTTGTATGGCCTGGACCTGCACTCTCAAGGTTTTTCAAGTTGAAAGGCAAGCAAACCCCATTAATTATGTTGTCTCCTAAGGTACATGAGATGCTCTTAGAATTCAAAAGATTGTTGGCTTTCAACCTGAAGCAAAGTGATCCTGCTTTGCAGCTTGGTGTGTGAGGTTCTGGGGGATTCCTCAACGACACAGCATGGAGAAGAATTGATGGGACAAAATTATTCAGTTTAGTAACTGACACCTTCAAAGATTCAAATTGTCCTGAACAGGCTGTTTGCATTTTAATCTTGTGATGTGAACACTTCCAAACTACTTAATACAGTGCATTATGACAGAAATAAAATTAAACCTTGTTTCAACAGCTGGAATAATTTTGTCTCAAGCCTTTTAATTAAAGATCACTTTCTACTTTTTCCTTCACTATGTTGTGAAGGGCTTCTTGGGGGTAAATATTGTGTAGAAGTGCACATCATGCAAAATTTCAGTGTCTCTACTCAGACCTTTGCTTAAAAGCCATTTTTGTGTGGCCCAGGAGGAATCTGAAAATATGAATGGAGTTGTATTAGGACACACTTGTACAGGATTTCCTGCTTAAAGTTGTTTTGCCATCAGCATTGTGACCTGGCTTTAGTGCTCCCTGCCTTGTAGGGGTAAATCAGGCCAGGCCACTGGGATGTTAACTAAAAATGCAAATTTTCATCAGGGTTAATCAGAGTCTGTCTGTGGGACTGGCAGTGCCATGTGCCTGACACAGTGGCATTTAATGCCGTTTTTAAGGTGATGGCATTTGGGTCTGTGGGGCATTGTCTCTGCCCTGGGCTGGCTGCTGGCATGGGTGTTGTGTGGTTTCCAGCCTTCCCCATGCTCCCCAGCCATGGCACACTGAGCAACTCATTATCTGCCACTCTCTGGCTCCCAAAACAGAGCAGCATTTGCAGTCTGGTGTTCTCTAAGATGCTTTTGTTCACTTCATCAGCTGAATATTCATTTATGCATCAAATTGCACATTTGTTGAGAAAAATGAGGGCTGAAGCTTTTCAGTGCTTAAATTGAGATGCAGAAATGAATCATAAATCACTTGAAGAATTCTGTCTTTAAATCCCATTACTGCAGTTGCTGGAAGAACATGTATTTAAGCAGCCATCATCAGTGCTTTCTAGCATATGCTGTGCTTACTGCAGGGAAATTGAAAGCACCTGTAGGAAGTAGGCTTGTAAGAAAAAATGTTTAACATAATTTGAGATTCTCACAAAGTGCTGCCCTTCTACTTTGCCCAAGTTTACATTTGCAGTGGGGCTTCCAGGAGTGAGGAGTTTATATTTGTTTTTATGAACTGCAATGTGGGTATCACCTTGAAGTCTGATACACCCCAGTCCTGTGGTTCAGGACTTCCTGCATCTACTCAGAGATCCAGAAATGGTGTCATTTTATCTATTTTTTCTGCAGTACACTTTCCATTTTTCTCATAACAAATCAGAAATATTGGCATCTGGTCTGGATGTCTGGGAATAGTTATTGTTTGTGCATGTGTTTCATTTCACTAAGCTATGAACGTTATTTAAATTTGCATAGAAATAATTTTACTGGGAAAATAATTAACTATAGTCTGGAATAAGTGTGCATATGTGTGAACATATGCTGTTTTTGGGAGGACACGTTCTTGGTATGATGAATGCTCTGGGGCTCTTTTGAAAGGTGTGATGAAGAGGCAGAAGAATTATTCTGCTCTTATTTCTTCTCCTATTTGTGCCCCAAATATATCTTTCTTTTACTAAATTGCTGGTAGTGAATTTTAATAAATCAATTTCATGGAGGCAGAACACTGTCCAGAGGATGCTGGTTAATGAATGGAAATGAATGCACTTTGTGCTCTTTGGGAAGTTATGACTGGGAGGTGGTGCAGAAATGGAACCAGGTCACACAGTTACTCGTGAATGTCTAAAACATCTCAGTGAACCAAGAAAGCCACTTACACAGAGCTTTGAACTCAATGATTTTATTCTAACAGAAATATCTGCAAGGCAGCTGAAGAAAGGGGTGAGCCTGGCAAATTCTTGATTGGCATCTTCTCCTGGTAGGCACAGTGTACAACTGTGCCAAGACAGTTTTGTCTCAAGTCTGTGAGGTTCAAAATCACCAGGTGATGAATTTTTACAGAGATTTCATGTGGAGGAGAAAAGTGGAAGCAGGAATATAGTGTAGGAAGGAGGTTGTTTGCAGGAAATCAATAATGTGAGTTCATGCTAAGGGCAGGCCATTTAAGGAGGGAGAATATAGGAAAGCATCATTAGTACATATTTGAAAAAAAACCAAAAGGGGTTTTTGCTGCTTTTTAAAATATTATATTTTAAATTATATTTTCTGTGAGAAAGATACAACTTTAAAAGGATTTTCTTCTGTTCCATGCCAGTTTGTCTTTTGGCCTGCTGGCTATCTTGTGCTGACTGGTATTTTGGCTTATTTGGTATTTTTTAAAGTAGGTGTTTGTTGGCTTTTGTGTACAGTTTAGATGTCAGTGAGGGCATGGACATTTTGGTGAGGTTCAGGCTGAATCTTCCCTTGTTGCTCAATATTCTGCCTTGAGTAGCTGCATTTTGCTTTTCTGTCTCAGAGGAGCATCATGTTGGTAGGAATGAAAATGAAGCAAAGCCAGCAGGTTTTCTAAATGAGGTTGATTGGACTCAAACAAGAAGACTGCTTTGGGAGCTCTGGAGTGAAAAGATGTAACTTCTGTTGCCTTATGCTACAAGTCAGTAGGAAAATCCTGGAAAAGACTGCAGAAATACTGAATCCTCTTCATTCGTGTAGCCACATGGAAAAAATCTTCACTACTGAAAATTTGGAGAATAATTTTGAATTGCTTCTCTGTTAATGATGAGCCATTTAAAAAGAAGCATTCCAATTGACAGTTTTTTTTGAGGGAGAAATTATTTTAGCCTATTAATAATAATGAATTAGAAAACATTTTTCTGTACTCACCTTGAGTTGTAGTCATCAGTTATGTGTGGTTTTGGTGTGTCTTCTTTAGCTTTCCTCATTATTTTCCTCATTTGCATCCCTTCCAAAGTCATCCATTCTAGTCAGGAGAAGTGGGACTTGCACAATTTAATTCACTCTGGTGTTTTTTTTTCTCCTGCTTGCCTGTGCTTTCCAGCTTCCTTGCCCCAGTCCTCCTCACACCTTCTGAATATGTTTTATTTTATCTTTTGGCCTACTTTAACTATTATGTCCCTAGTGAGATCTAAGATTAGTTCTTTTCACCAACAAAAAAATATGCAGTAGGAGCCAATTCTCTCTTAAACCTGTCAGTGCATCTACCACATAAAACCAAGCAAAATATAAATTAAACGTACTTCACATTTTATCGAACTCCAGCAATTCCTACACTAAACAAAAAGCCAAAGGAAACCATCTTCCTTAGTGCTTCATTAGCTTTACTGAACACACTCAAAGGGAAATGAGCACCATACACAAGAACTGAATACTGTTCCAAATACTCCAGATTATTTTCTAACTTGTATTTCCCATGAGCTGTATAAATTGGCCAACATCTGTGAAAATGCTAAAAAATGTTTCTGCTGCTGGAAAATTAGAATATTCTCCTTCTTCAACCTGCCTTTTTGCTTCTCTCTCTTTTCTACCCTGCTGAGCCTGCTTCCAGCTCTGCTTCCATCTGCTTGTACATTAGCACAGCTCAGATTCTCCAAAAGTGCTGAGCTTTGTCCTACATGGCAATTTCTATAAGCAAGATGTTCTTCAGGGTCTAAAGTATTTTTTATACATATATATTTCTGTATGCCTGTTCCTTATAGCAGAACTGATGCACAGCCACATAACATACATGCCTTTTTCCCTTGTGCTGAGACGCTTGCATATTTATGGCTGTTCTTAGCTATGCTTGCCCTGTAAGATTGAGCTCTTTCAGTTTAAACAATAAGTGTTTATGAGGGAAATGCTCAGAGGTGGGCCACGTGCTTTCCTCCTGTGTGGCATTTTTGTTTGGTGACACAGCAGTGTCAGTGGAACTGAGGCTCTGAAAGGAAATGCACACCACCAGCTCCAGAGGGTATTGACTCAGGCAACAGTGTTAATACTGAACAAATGGCTTTCCTGATCACAAGTTCATGGGACTCGAGAATTCTGGAGATCAGTGTGTAGTTTCTTTACAAGTGCAGAATGGATGTGATAAGAGCCTCTTTGTCCCAGGCTGAATTTTTATGAAGAAAGAAGCTGTGGCTTTTTCATGGGGAGCCGTAATGAATTCTTCGTTTTATATTTTTAGATCACAAGGGGTAATTTTTTTGCCTTTGTCTTATGGCTCTTGTCAGAATTCACGTTGCTTAATCTCCTTGCTCTGCTATTAAAACTCACCTTTGTATTTACCACAGGCCAGGAGAGACTAATCTTAGCTCCTGGTAATTAGTGCTTTTGTAGTTCTTTGTGCTCCATGCATGGCCAGCAAATGCCTAATATAGAATGTGCATATTTTATCTTCGCAGTAAGTTAACAATCCAATCAATGAAAAGCCTTTTTCTTCTTTCTCCATAATTCCTATCTTGCCCTTCCCCCTCCTCCATCATATAAACCTGTGGATGTATTGAGCTAAGAATCAATTTAACTGTGCTGCTGGAGCAGCAGCGAGAACAAGGAGTGATAGCAGGGGTATTTCTGCAGAGGCTGAGCCCGGGCTGACAGAAGTGTGTTTCCAGGGAGCAGTGTTCATCTGCTGCCAGACCGTGGCTCCTTCCAGGGCTGGACTGAGCAGCTGTGAGTGCAGCAGAGGAAGCCACCTCCAGGGACGGGGTGTGAGGGGTGTATCCACATGGAATGCAGGTACAGCCTGGACACCCCTCTCTCACCCACCATCTCAAACACATCAGCTGTCTTCTGCCTTTTCAGAAATGTGCATTTTAGAAACTCTTCCTACCGAAAAAATATGGTAAACTACCCAAAATATGTTAAGCTCCCAGCTGGAGCCAGCAGTCACACAGCTGGTGATACCCAGGAGCTGACAGGAGTCTCCCATCTCTTCTGGCTCATGACTGCTCAGTGATCAGAGAAAACATAGCTTGGTACAGTCAGCCTAGTAAAGTGTGCTGCTGCTGGGGAATTCAGGCTGCTACAGAAGTGATATACATGGTCTGCAGGCTCACAGCCAAGTCCAATGCATCCTACAGGTAGAGCATGTCATGCAAATTCTTGAATTACATAGAATCACAGAATCCCGGAATCCCGAATGGTTTGAGTTGAAAGGTACCTCAAAGATCATCCAGTTCCACATTCCCTGCCGTGGGCAGGGACACCTTCCCTAGGCCAGGTTGCTCTAAGCCCTGTCCAGCCTGGCCTTGAACACTTCCAGCTGCTCTGGGCAAGAGACTGCCAGGGCCTCACCTACCTCATAGGGAAGAATTTCTTCTTATTATCTAATCTGGTCTTCTGTCAGTTCAAAGCTATTCTCCCGTGTTCTGTGCATGCCCTTGTTCAAAGCCCCTCTCTGGCTCTCTTGTAGCCCCTCTAAATACTGGAAGGGGCTCAAAGGTCTCCCCAGACTCTTCCCCAAATTGAAAGTCCCAACTCTCTCAGGCTGCCTCCACAGCAGAGGGGCTCCAGCCCTCTGAGCATCGTCATGGCCTCCTCTGGACTTGCTCCAAGAGGTCCGGTTTATGCTGGGGACTCCATATCAATACGGTGGGAACTTTTTAACCTGGATAAATCCTTCTTATTTTAAGACGATGCTGTGGAACTAAAAATGGGAAAAGTAAACAGTCAGTTGATGCAATTGGGAATAATTTAAAGTAGTAAGTTTATTGTATTTTCGTGCATGATTTTTGAACTTTATAGAAAAGTTTGCTACTGAAAACTGTTACATGTAAACCTTGACCATAGGTGGGTAGTTTTAAGAAAGATGTGCAAGACCCCAGCTCTAATCCCAGGCAACCACCAGCAATGGCCTTCTGCCATTAACAGGGAAGAATTCCTGCTGTGGTTTTCTGTGTTGGAGTTCAAAGCCTGCAAGTCTGTGCTCTGAAGTCAGATGGGAAAAGGGGTGAGCAGTCCAGTTGAAAATCTGCTTGATTTTGGATTTCACTTCCCTTTCCTGTACTGCTGTGAACACCCAAAACCGTCTCCATTGTTGTTGTGGGTATCTGTTTTCAGTGCCAGCAGAAGCTGAATTGTTTCTGGGGTTGACTCCAGCAGTGCCTTTGGATCGTGCTCAGAGGCAGCAGCCAGTGCAGAGTCACGGGGGCTGATAAGTCCCAGATAAGCCTTTGGATTTTACTTGCCAGTAGCCAAAGAATAGAAAACTCCTCGCCCTTCTCTCATCAGCAGTTGCTGATTTTGTGACATGAAACAGGATCAAGAGCTGGACTTTGTCAAGCTGCACCTTGACAGAGATGTATGTATGGGACTTGCCAGTTTGTGGGACTTCACAAGCCATCTCCTCCAGTAAAAATCCTCCTCAGCTGATGCGGAGCTACACTAAAAGATGATGAAAAGATTCAAAATAGGCACAGTCCACTGCTTCAGAACAGATCAGCCTGAATGACAAAATAACGGGCTGAATATTTCTAAGTGGAAGTGGAAAAAACCTGCAAAGTTACTCATTGCAAGTGGTGTCTCTGGCATGCATGAAATACAGCAACACACTGCTAAATCCTGTGGAACAGTGTAGGAACCATGCTCTCAGGGCAGAGGATGCAAAATCTCAGAAAATAATTTTTTTCTGGGATCTTCTCAGTTCTTCTGAGGCTTGTGCTTAGGTAGTCTCCCTTCTCCTGATGTGCTTTTGTTTTACAGGGAAGTGTTGTATTAATGATTCACCTTTGCTTCACCTTCTTTTGTGTGTTTAAACTACTTTTGTAACTTAAATTTGATTTGGATAATTCTGTTTCCCTTTTTTTTCTGCTAGTTCATCTGTTCTCCTCTACCTTCTTCCAGTACCTTTAAAACTCATTTACCAATTTCAAATCCACATGAAGGCAGAGCAGACACAGCCAGTCTCTAGAAATGGTTCAGTGAGGTTAATGAACGTCGCTGGCTGTCTGGAGGGAAGGTGTTCAAACTGATCTTCTCCAGGAGGGAAATGCAACCTCAGGCTGTGGTGAGGATCCTGGAAGCTGTTCAAAAACATTCGGAAGAAATGCTGGTTAGTTTAAGGGAAATAAAGATACTGCTGGGGAGAGAGGTCTCAACAGGAGTAGTAAGGTAGTAGAGAAATGGTTTAAGTGTTCAGGGATTTGGGGGAAATGGGGAATGAGGTGGTGGGAATGATTACTGGGAATGTGTCCCTGAGAAGGACAGAGAGCAAGGGCTGTTAATGATGGATGGAGGTGTGTGTATGGATGTAGGGCACAAATGCACAGGCAATCTTTTCTTGTTCCACTGTGGGCAGAAAAACTTTTTTTTTTCTGGTGGCACCCAATTAATTGTGGTTTGGTTTGATGAATGTTAATGTATTCATGTGTCATAAAACTGCAGTGTTAGCAAGTGTCTGGCTGCCATTTGTGGATTTGAAGCAGCAGTTTTGCTGTGCAAGTAGGTCTGCTCTTCAAACAATGGTGCATGAACTCGGGCTGACTTTTCCCTTTAGGTCAGCTTGCAGCTTCATTCCTACAGGAGCATTATATTGGCAAATCAAGAAATCAATTCTCCCTCTGAGCAGTTTGCTGCGACAAAGGAAAAAAGTCTTTGCCCAAAGCTGGTTTTAGGATGTAAGATTTCTATTTTCCCTGATTATTTCAGGTACTGCATCATCCTTGTAGATTGTGCAAATCCTTTTTACACGATTTTGTGACAGTGGCTGCTTTAGCTGCTAGATATTGATTAAAGCATTCTGATATAAATATGAGCTAGCAGAGAATCTGTATTAAGGTGTCTTCCGGCCCAAACCATTCCCATTCTGTAATTCTATGATCAGAGTCAAGGTGGCTCTGCTCAGTCAGTTTATATCCACAGAATAATTGTGCTGCTGTATTTCTAGAATGTGATAAGACTTTACATATGTTTCATAGTCCATTAAAAAAGCTTCATTTAGTGAAGACTTAAGTAATTTAATTTTCAGATTTATGAAATCTTTATCAATGCTCTTACTTTGCAACTTCTTTCCTTGACTGTGCCAGTCAAAACTAAAACTAGGGCAAACAGGACTTGCAGATTTCAAGCTGCAAGTCATTAAGGAGTTAATGCACATAATTGATGAGCAAATGGGAAAAGCATGCATCTGATAAAAAATACATGCATAGAAATTGTAGCTGCCTACAAAGAACCATGAAACAGAACTGAATGAGCAACAAAATTGGAAATATATTCAGCGTGGCTTCAATTATTTTTGCAGGCATCCGAGATCAATAAGGGTACAAACTAGAGATTACAGCATTACATAAGCATTAATAGCATGTCCTTCACTTTATATTTAAAAGCAGTTACCGTATGGTTACTTCTGAGTTCTGCTGTGACTCTGGTTTTGATGGAGCATATGTTTCTGCTTCCTATCTCCCTTCGTTGAAGTGTGCAGCAAATCAAACTGTTTTCCTAGCAGCTGGACCTCTATCCCTGGTATCTCAGCAGGGCAGCCTGCCCAGGGATCATTATATCCCTTGATTGGAACTTCCCAGTTTTGTGCAATTTACTTTGGGGTGAGCACTCTTCTGAGCATCTGAGTGTTCGTACATCAGGAGAGGAGAATGTAGAGCTGGTTTTTGCTTGGATGCATTGCTCTGTTCCTCAGTTCTTGTGCCCCTCATATTTCTGACCATTTAGTGACCTTTCTTCACCTGTTCTGGCCAAGCAATAGGTGAACCAGCTCATTTCAGAGTTCATTATCACTGCTCCCAGCATCAATTAGTAGTGAAGTTAAGAGCATGGTGGTAGATTGGGATATCAGCACTTTCACACAATGAATAATTTTCATCTGCCCTCTGGAGTCAATTCCTCATGTCCCTAAATGCTTCAGCCATAAACTCAGAGAGAGATGGAATCACTGTTCTCCATCACTGCAGCATGTTCTGCAGTAAGGAAATCACCTGTGCTGCTGGATCTGGAGCAGTTAATCAGGAGGACCCTGAGTAATGCAGAACAATAGAAACCCCCTGACAAACCCAGCCTCAAAATGAAGAGCAGCGATAAAGAGCTGCAGCTTTATTTCCAAATGAAAGTGAAGAGCCCTGTAGTTAAATTTCTGCATTTGAAGCAGTATTGGATGTGAAAGCTTGTGCAGATGAGTACAGGAGGAGTCCAACTGACTGTCAGCTTTCATTTCTCAGTCAAAGGCTGTTTCTCTATTCATGTAGTGGGGATCAGAGTGGCTGCCACCCGGGGGGGCCACTCCACATCAGCCTGGGTATTCCTGGCAGGGCAGGGAGGGCTGTGCAGGAATGCTCTGGCTCAGCACGCGATGTGGGATGGTGCCAATCGCTGCCATGGGGGAGCCATTCACAGTGAAAATGGGAGAACTTGAGTGTGAATACCTGGAAGTTGCAGTGCAGGACACAGAAGGTGTGAATGCTCGCGGATGGTGCTTTGGGTCCCACTTGCTTTGTGTCCAACAGCAGCAGGAATGGTTGGTTCCAAGGTGAATGTTTCATGGGGCTTTTCTGCACACCCCAAGTAGCTGCTTCTCAGTGTCCCTGTTCCTTGTCCTGCAGTGACATGTACCTTGCTTTTCCATCCCTTGTCTCCTGTGTCTGTCCATATTGCATGCTGATTGTGGCTGATGGTGTCTCTTACCACACCTACAAATCCTGCCTGGCTACCTCCAGTAATACTGATAAAAGGACTCAAAGCCATCTATGATTATACAGTTGAGGCTGTGATCACGTGGATTTTCCTGTGAGAGTCTGTTTTCTATGGAGAAACTGTCTTAGTAAAAACAGGCAAACAAACCACTGCAAAAAGATGAAGTTCAAGGATGTAAATGTGGTTATTTATCAATTTTGGTTCTTTTTCAGCATGCCTTGCAGGGAGTTCCCAAAAGCTGTCAACATAAATATGGTTATGGACCACCAGCCAGCTCCAATTCCCCCCCAAACCATAGAATAAATTAATTCTCTTTCAGTCCTTCTGGAACACAGTAAGGTGGTAAACAGAAGGAAACTGGATTCCTTTTGCTACTCTGTGGGGTTTTGTTTGGATGGTTTTGTTCTTTTTTACAAAAAAAAGAGATGTATCCTAGCTGTATGTACTAACAAGTTTAAAAAAGAAAAAAATAATTATCCCAAATATACTTCAGCCAGATACGAGACTGGGGATTAAGAGGAGCTTTAGTCTCAGCTCATTAATTGTGCAAACTGAGAATGTGCAAGCAGTGTTTTTTTGTATCTTACCTTCCCTTTGCTGTGGAGTGAAAGAGCCCTAGGCTACTGTATGTAGTAGGTTTTGCAGACATTCCTTCATATTTGTAACATACATGGAAATCTTGGGCAAATCGTGCCTCAGAAATTCCAGATATCTTAGAATATTCCAATGAAATATTCAATTAATTGAAACTGTTCTGTGGTTTGGAAGGTGATGGTCTTGATTATAAGGACAAATGGGTACAGTGTTCACAGAGTGCAGGTTACTAAACTATATCAGTGCTTTGTTGCTTGAATTTAGAACTGAACGTGAGCATATTTAAAAATTAAAAATCCATCAATTAATCAGAAGTGATAAAATATTTAGGAAGTATTGCAGAGCACAGATATTCAGACAAATGCAATAAATATGCTGCCCATGGGGAGGAGTCCCATGCCAGGCTGGTCCTGCCCCAGCACCTGTGGGGCAGGAATCTACGCTGGGCTCTGGCTCTGGGGCATCTCCCTGCTCCCATGTGCAAAGAGCAAGCCCTGCTCCCTTCCTGGTTGGAGTAATGCTCTTTCCCTTTTCACACCAGAAAAAGCAGCTCAGCACAATAAACCTCATCCCTGTGTCCACAGGCAGTGGCCCCTGCTGACCTGCCCTCCCTGGAGCTGCAGCAGAGGCTGGAGGGCTGTGCTGGGGAGGTGTGGGAGGAAGAGGAGCCTGACCCAGGGAAGGGGGTTAATGCAGCTTTCCCAGGGAGCAGCTGAGATGGTTGGAGGGCTCCAGGTGTCACCCTGCCTGGAGCTGGCCCTGGCTGTCTCTTATCCTCTGCTTTTATAGACAAGAATCACGTTCTGCTGCAAACCAGCATGTGGTTAGTTAATCTATAAAAGGGAGGAAGTGATCTTTTTAATGTAAGATGTAGAGCAGTAAAACCGTAAATATTATACATAGAAAAAGGATAGTAAACAGATGTATTAATAATGTATTCCCGTGTAGCATTAGGAACTTCCTTTGTGAACAGCCAGGAAAATTAAATATCTGATCTCTCTCTCACTGCCAAGTAACAAGCTGCCTAATTATTATTTGCAGGAAAATTTTGTGATGGGCCACATTCAAAAATTCTGTTGTGTTTTTGCAAGTGCAAGTGGACTTCAATTACCATGAGAATTCCTAACAAGTTCCCTGGAAAGTGTTAGCTTTTCCCTAAGACTGGGCTTTGCCTCCTAAGCTCTCTGGGAGTTTTCATGCAGCCTGCTGGCCAGAGCTGTCAGCATGCCCTGGTTTACTTGGGTATCAATTGGCTCTATCCAGGCACCATCTGCTTGAAACCTGCTGCTGCAAGGGGAGCTTTGCACTTGAAATGGTGCTAGATCAGATCAACACATTGCTGTGCATCCTGATTGTTAAGTTCTTGGGGATCAGAAGGAAAAGTAGCAGGATATTTTATCTTTGGGTATAATTTTGAAGGTGGAATAACACTAGATTAATAATCTGAGGAGAAAAAAAAAGTGTGTATGGGTAAAAATGCTGTACTGCTTTTCCTCAGCACCCAAAAATATTTTTCTTTTATAATATGCTATAATAATTAACAAGGACATATCTGAGATTTAAAGACTGTCTTCTAGGATATGCTGACTGATGTGAATTAGGCAAAAGCAGTGAGATGAATCGTGCAGCTAACCCAATTAATCTTCTTTACTTTTTTGCTGCAGTGGTTTAAAATAAAACCCCCCAAACGTTCCCATGATCTTAAAGAAAAATGCTCCCACATCAGGGACTTCAGAAGGAAAACTCTTATTGTAAGCTCTCAGCAGGACATCAACTCCCAGCAAGCCAGGAGGATAATACTATGGGCAAATTGAGCAAATGTCCTTGCCTCTCCAATCAGCCAGTATTTGAAGGGTATTATCCTTGCTAAACTTGTCATCCACTTTAAATGGAAGTTGGACTGCAAATGTACATACTCTGCTTAGCGTGACTTTTGAAGAGTTGCCTCTGCAGTTTAGAGGTTGGATTTAATTCTTAAAGACCTAACTTTGCTGCAGCTTTATTTAATCTCTGTTTATTTGCTTTGCCATTCTCTGCTTTATAATCTAGGCAGTGTGTAAGGAAACTACTAATGAATTGAAGTAAAGTAAGCAAGAAACATCTTGGAGGGAAAAAAAAAAAAGTTGAAAAGCTAAATATGAAATCAGATTCAGGAAATCTACTGTTACTCTGTTTTAAGGAGCAGAAATAACCTTTTTGACATGGAGTAGAAAGGGTGATGTGCTGGTATATTTGTGAAATTGTGGGTCATCCTCTCTAGCCAGTACATTCCACATAATTAAAGCTTGAATTGTGAAAGCTTCTGCTTGTTGTAGCTGTCAGTTGCCCATTTGACTCCTCTATTTTGTCCTATTATAGTCATTTCAAAGCTGGATAAGCCCAAGTATTTTTTAGTCTCATAAATACCATTTCTTCCTCATCCAGAGACTTCATTACCTAAATCTCCTTCAACCATTAACTAGGAACTGCAGCCTTCAACAGGCTTAGCCAAGTCAACTGACATAGCATAAGAGGCATATTTCCCCCTTTTAATATGTATATAATAAATCTGTCTCTGCATATGTAAATATATATGCCATGTACATGATGTGAGTGGAGGCAGAACGTGTGGTGTGTGTGTGTGCAGACTGCTGAGGCTGTCTGACCCTTTGATGTAGCTGTTGTAACAAGTCAGGAGATTATTTCTCCATTGTCTCTGATTTTACCAATCTGTAGACATTTCCCTGGAAACACAAGTGGAGATGTCTTCTAAAAAGCAAACCCACAGCACAGAGCCTGCTGTTGGTGCAGGGGTAGCAGCAGTGGTAGGGGCTCCTTATGGCTCGTTTTGCATCTCCAGACTCTGCTCCATTTCTCTCCTAGCAAACACATACATATTTGATGGGTTTGCATCAGGAATTCATCCCTCCTGCCCCAGCATGTGTGAAAGGCTGGCAGCTGGGGATTTCCACCCATGGCAGATCTTCCCACCTAGCTGTGCATCACAGATCAGCAGTTTAGCACATCAGGGAGGTTATTATGATTTAAAACTGTGGCTTTATGAACCAGAAAGCCTCCTACATCTGAACCGGAGGTGATTTAGTAAATTACACAGTAAATTACACAGTATGCAGAGTTCCTCAGTTTCAAAGTAAAAACGGATTCTCTGAAAGAACTGACTTAAAATGAGCTAAAGAATTTTCGCTGTTTAATTACTCAGCTTCATACCTAAAAGCATGTCACTCTGGCTTTTGGATGTGTTGCATTTAGCAAGCTGAATGGGATGAGAGCCCAGAGCTGCTGGAAATGGAGCAAGTGGTTAACTGTGCTCTGTTCTCCTTAAGACTAAAGGGAACAGTATCACAGCTGGAACAGAGATGGTGATATTCTGCCTTCCTGCAGCATCAGGTTTGATTTCTCCTTACTCTGTGTTCCGTGTCATGGAATCCTCAAGAAAGACATGGGTTGTTACACATGGGTTGAATTTCATTCTGGAAAATGGTCCTGTATCACTCTGGGAATTTCCAAGAGCGAATGGAGAGCTAAGAAAAGGGAAAGGAAACCAAGCAATTGCTAGAATTCCTTCTCTAAAGTCTGATGTACCATTTATATATGACTAAGGTACCAGTAGAATGCCTTTGCCTATTCTTTCTAATCAGATAGTAAAATAAATGTTAAAAACATGAGGATTTCCTTGCTGGTGGGATGCAACTTAGTCCCCTACTGAAAGATCTCTGGCTGAGCTCATGTATGAGTTTTTGTCACTCTTTGTACATGAGCTAATTAATAATTTGGATGCTTTCAAACAGAAGCCTGACTAAAATCAACCCTGACACAAATTACTGTCTGGACTCTGCCTATCAAGAGATGAGCTCTCCTTGAAACCTAGCTCTGGCAAGGTTGTCTCTGGTGATTTAGATGATCATAATGATCCTAATCTCCAAATATATTTCCATATTCTAAAGGAAGAGGTTCTCCTTTACCATTTTCAAATCTTTGGATTTGTACAGGTGAGAAGTAACAAGGGACGGAAAGAGATTAAAGGGAAATGCTTGAAAAATATCTTAGCTTTTGAGAAACAATCTCTTAATATTTCCAGGTGTCTCAGCAACAGACATGGAATGTTAATTTTCTTCTCTGGGATTTGGGAATTTGTGCTTTGCAGAGATTTTGAAAGATAATCTAAACTGACTGAAGCCTGGTCCTGTGCATTGGTTGTGATAAATTCCCAAAGTAGCCAAAGGGAAAGTCCAGTTTTGAAAATGTACTAACAGTGAACAAAGGCTGCACAAGGCTCTAAGGGCTGCACAATGTGCTTTTCTTCTCTTTAGAGAGGAAGAATGCAGTGCTACTCTGGGAATCACATCAGATATAACACCTATAATGATGCCTTTTGCCCATTAGTTTAATCAAATTTAAAAGGAAGAGAAGGAAAGAAAAAGGTCAGTATCATAAATGCAGTATTTTTCATATCTCCTGCAGTAAACTCAGCCCTGAGGCTGAATACAGTGTGTGCTGAAGGCAGTGCTGAGGAGCTGGAGTTCCCACCTTGCTCTGCACCAGCTCTGCTGCTGCAGTGGTCTGTCAGTCTGCCTCGTGTGCATGAGGACAGTGACAAGCACGGGTCACTAATTTCTGCCTTGTTCATTGTATGAGCAAGGCAGATGCATTTCAGATTGTGAATGACCATTTCCAGACCTCTATCAATATCTGTTTAAAATAGTAGTGATATTTTTATATTAAACCAATGACTCCCTAAAGCTACAGACAATAGGAGCTATTTACTGTGGTGTGTCTGACACGTTAGCTGTATTGAGCCTTGTGAAGACACAGACCAAGGGCAATGCTGGAGTCCTACTGACCTAGAAATTGTGGCAGCTACCCTGTGACAAAGTCAGAAAGTACAGCACTGCACAGCAAAGGGCTTTGGGGTTTTAAAATAAAAAGTAATTGAAACAGACTTGCCCTGGGATGACCTGGCTCACCATGTGTTTAGGAGTCCCTGTTGCTCCATGAGATAACACTTTCATCCTCTGACTCTGGGGATGGAGAGAGGGAAGTCTGCAGCTCAGACAATGTCTCTGCTCTCTAGGAAATGTTTTCAATTGCTCTGCTGCTTTTTCCTGTGGCAAAAGGATGTATTAATCAAGTGACAAAATTTCACACTTGGTGCTGGGTGAAACAGGCTCAGTGTAATACAATTACTGCCATTCAGCCAATCTGAAGGATTTTGTGGAGATGCTGAATTCAGCTGCTGCACTGGCTGAAAGAGGTGCAGGAGGACACCTCAACCTCCATGTTGAGGTGACCTGCAGGGGAGAGGAGGAAGGGGTGGCATTGTGAGCCCCCAAGAGAGAAGGGAATTAGTGTCTGTCTGCCTGGTATTTTTCTCACAGAATGGGGTGATGATTTCCTCATATTCTATGACAACACTGACAATCAAATCCACAAGGAAAAGAAAAAACGACAGTCTGATAATGCAGATAAGAATTTCTGAAAAAAATCAGCACAGTGGACTTTGTTAGGGTGCTTTGGAGAGAATACAGTCCCTCAGACTGTGTTTTCTTAACTAGGTCTATATAACTACTACATGACTGGTATTGTAGCTATAGCTGTTGCATTTGTGATCACCAAACAAACACCAGAAACACGCAGTACAGTGTGGAAAATGAGTTTGTAACACAAAGTGGATTTTGAAAAATCTCAGTTAAAAAAGGGCTTGGTCTTTGGAATAAGCCTGTTGAAAAGATATTTTCCAGGTAAAGTGTTTATCCTGGATGGCTTACTGAGAAATTAAAAGTTGCCTGCGTGGTCAGGAATGAACCAGCATTGGAGAGAATTATTGTGGGAGGCACTCTCACTGTCACAGGGCTTAAGCAGCTGAACAGCAAATGCAAGCTGCTCAATTACAGAGTTCTTAGTGCAGTGCAGAGTTTTGAATTGGGTTTTGTGGTTGGTCTTTTACAGTTGGCAAAATTATGATCACTCTAAAAAAAAAATCTCTGAATCTATAAGAGTCAGTGCTATACTGTAAGCAGTATAAGAATTATGGGTGGCTGAGGCAGTATCTGTTTTTCAATATTTCTTGCAGGAACATGGGAGTTCCAACTAAATAAAATTTGTATTTCTTTTAGATAATCCTTAATTATTTTTTTAAACAAAGTAACCTCACTTAAATCCACGTAACCTGGATACATGATCCCTTCAAACCTTCTGGATGACATCCCAGAACATTTTATCTTTTACTATTACAAGAAAAGACTTTCATTTCTTTCATTGAAGGTAATACTTATACTGCAACAGTTCAGGAGTATTTATTTGATGGAGCCTATGTTTACATGAGAGACCTTTGTTAATTTAGTTCACAGCAGCTATAAAAGTGAGCTCCCTCTGCTGAATGCATAATGCTTTCACTTGGAAAAAAGCACAGGAGCAGCACTTGGGTTTATAAAGGCAGGGCATTCCCTCTGAGCATCTCAGGTGCCAAAAGTGGGTGTCAGGCTCCATATACTATCCACATACTGGGATAGTTTTCAGGATAAAATTAACTTCCATGTTAGTTAATTAATTTAATTAACATCATGTGCATTTGCAATGAGCTCCAGTGACAAACAGCTCCCTGTGACATTTAAGCAGGATTGTTGTCCTTTATAGTTAGATTCTTGGCTGAGAGCAAATAACTCAGTGTGCTGACATGGGGGACTGTTGCTTCTAGAGTGTGTGGATTTAAACTATATTAAAAAAAAAATTAGACCAATCAGTTAATATTCAAAATTATTGTGTCAGTCTGTTCACTGTAGACTGATGATCGCAGAGCCTTGACAGCCTTAGGTCTGAGTTAGAAAACTTGGAAGTGTTCCTGGGGAGGAAATTCTTACTGCTTTTAAAATATTTCTCTAATGCTTGCGGGTGAACTCCATCCTCCAAAGTCGCAGGATTCAACACTGAGCTGAAAACCCCCAGCTTGCATACCACCTTGGGATTGCTGAAAGGAAGTGCTGTAGCTCTCTGGCAGTTGTATTTTATAAATATTGCACTGGAGTCAACTGTAGGCAAACATGTTGTAAAATACATGGCAAAGAATTAGAGATTTTCTGGTGATAATTTTGACATGTCCTGATTAATTAGTCTTCATGCAGTTGTTTCTCAAGAGGTTGCTTCATTCATGCAGTACTGGTTTTCTGTGGATTCAGACTTGATTACGCAAGGGCAGTGTAGGAAAGTTGTGTGCAACTTGCTCTTAGGAATTCGTTTTCCTCCAAAATCCCTTTATAATCCTGTTTTTCTGCTCTGAGGCTTTACATATCCGTTTAGTTTGTGTACAAAGACTTGCTGATGTGATGGTTAAGAGAATGCATCAGTAGGTTTTATCTTTCAGTTCATGCTCATCAAGACCTAGGAACTCAGCAAAAACATGGTTTCCCTCTTGGATTTATTTGAAATAGGAATAAACCACTCAGCTTCAGAACTGGTGGAAACATTGCCCCTTCAATGATATGAAAATTGATTCAGATGATTGTTTCTTGAGGGAAGAGGTGGTTGTCACCTCACACTTTGGAGGCTATTCTTGACGTGTGTTGAAGTGTGGCTGCTGAGACCCTGCAACTGAAATGGAACTGAAGCATTGCACAAGGCAGTGTCTGCAGTGGGAGATACTTAACCCAGTAAGCAAAAATTACTTTTGGATTTGGGGGGCAAGATGTTCATTCAGAAGCCAGGTTTTCCTTCCTCATCGTCACTTGTAGGAGTTCAGGTCCCCATGTCCCTCAGTCTCATCTTCAGATTTAGAAACATGGACTATCCTGAGTTGGAAGGGACCTACAAGGATCATTGATTTGTGCTTGTGCAGGCTGTGTTTGTTCTGATAAATAAGTGAACTTAACCTTGGTGCTGCCAATTGTCCATCTTCCCTGGACAATTAACCAGAACCCGTGGCAGTTTATCGCCCTGCTGTGCTGGGGTATTCCCCAAGGACTGGTTTTCCTTGGCACCCTTCACCTTACTCTATTCTCCAGCACTATCTCAACACGTCTTGAAGCCTTGGGCACCCCTTAATGCCCTTTATGCCACAACCCAGGGCACGAAACACACATCCCAATATTTCCTGCCATAAAACTTCCCAGCTGCAATGCAGTCGTCGCCTTATTTCAGGCACTTAATGGCCAGCGAACGATTCCTGCCCCTGTTTTATTTAGCTGTAGTCAAGGAGACTAGAAAGACTGGGATGTGATTCATGAGCAGAGATAAAGCTGGCAGGGTCTGGTTTTTCCTCGTCCCCAGGGAAACAGAAAGCAGCTTTAAGGGAATGGGCAATTTCTGCTCAAGATGGAAATTCATTGGTACTTAAAAATGCAGCATTGCAGGTGCTGGGTACTGCCCCTCAATCCTGGGTTGCATTTGGGGTGCACTTGGGGGACCCTGTGGTCCTTTGCAGAGCAGCCCAAATTGTGATCTGTCATGACAGGCTCACACAGTTTTGGGAGTTGGCAGGGATTCTACAAGCAGCCCATGACAAGCTGGGATTGGAAGAGCTCAAAATAGAAAGAGGAGCTGATTGCTTTTAGCCTGTGCAAGCAATGTAAGGGAACTCTCACCTCTGTTTCCTTGCCTGGTGTCAGTGTGTTCTCTTGCCAGCTGCCTAGGAATTCCTGGGAGTAAGGACTTTGTGTGATGGGACTGAACTTCGCAGAGCTCCCCAAATCCTCACTGTCTTTCCTCTGCCCTGTCAGACTCTGAAATGAGAGCACTGCATTTTCTGTTTGTCTGTGTGGAACATCATTTTTAACTCCAGTAAAATATAAGATATTCTGGTTGGTTCACAGTCCATTGTTTTGAGGGGATGAGAGCCTCTTCCACCATTTCCTTCCTCCTGCATGTTAGGAAAAGCATCAAACAAACCACTTGAGGTGAGCCAGGCCCTAAGAAGGGGAAAGTCCTTGCTGATGAGGTTTGAGCAGATCCCTGGGCTGGGCTGAGCTGAGCTGGGTTAATAAGCCTGACTTGGTGTCTGTAGGCTGACTGCCTTGTCAGCTGGTGGCTGTTCATCATTCCAAGGTTCTTGCTTTTGATGAGCAGGGGCTGGCTGCTTTTCCCTGGCGCAGGCTGAGGAGTCCAGTGAGCTTTGTGAAAATGAAAGCATGTGCTGCCTGTTGGCCCCGAGGCTGCCCTGATGAGTCAGTGATTGCTGGGGAGCTGACGGACCCTTGCGTGCTCCTCACATGGTTCCAGTTTGACTTCTGCCTGAACAGCCTTCCTGAATAATTGTTTACTTTTGAATTACAGGAACAGGCTCCAGCATCCAAAAAGTCACAGAGAGAAGCAGGGTTTCTGGGAATTAACCAAGCATATTCAGTCAAGTGTATTTTTATTCCTAGTAGCATTTTTTAATTATGCTATTACTTGGGAAATTTAATGCTTGTGAGAGCTACCAGGCTTGGAATCTGGAGAGTGGATTGAAACATTCAGCATGAACAGCAGCAATGTTCTCTTCACATTCACTGAACTCATCTTGCTGTAGAGCCAAGGACTTAAAGTGGGGTCCTTTTCACTTCTTACCCTTTTATCTGCATTTATTGTGAGGTGCACAGTTTTGCATTAAGAACTGAGTTTATCTTGAAGAAACAGTCAGTAACTGTATAGAGTATTCTGTTTTCTCCTTTAAAACTCCTGTCATTTATTTTGTGAGAGTGGAAATTGTAACTTCACTATGGGAATTTTCCTTCAGTAGAATCAAATAATCTGGTTTCTTACATATTGATAATCGCCTTTTTGGTATAGCAATACTGTGATAATTTAATTTTTTTTAAACATGGACAAAGAGGTCCAATAGCAACTTTTATTATCAAGAAACTAGACCCCATTTCCAGTTTCAGGGTAATAATTTCCTCAGGTATCTCACTGCTGCATAACTTGAAGGAACTTCCTCTGATTCTGGATAGAATCACCTTTAATGAGAAATGAATTAATCTTTCTTTAAACCTTTGCAGCATAGACACATGCAGTTGAACTGAGTGCCTTAGGGCTCCTTTTATAGTTAAAGAACAGAAATAAGCATTTTTAGGATGTGATTCACCTGAACTATTTTAGGTACACACCGCTGGATGATCTCAGTGTGGTGTAGCAGTGCTGTTTCTCCCTTTGATGGCTAAGGGAGTTTTAGCCGGTCCTGGCTTTCAGTAGAATCATATCTTCTTCAAATAATCATACCTTCTCTGTCCATCCTGTGTCCTAGATACTTTTGTGTTACATCCAGGGTGGTCTTTTCTCAAGCTAACTTCTCAACTAAAACAGCCTTCAAGCATCCTGGGCATCTATTGTTGTGCTTTGAAGATACAGCAAGACTTCTGCTATTTTTTATTTATTTGATACTTTCACTTTTCTGCTTTTCACACTCCTAATTCCTTCAGCAGTGGGATTAGAGACCAACTCAGCCTGCCTTGTATCACTGAACCCTGCAAGTTCCTTCAAATCATTGAAATTCTAGTGTGGGATTGCCTTGGAAAGAGCAACTAGAGAATTGATATGTAGAAACTGCAGAAAAAAGTAGAGAAAATGTCTTGTGTGGTTGAAAGAAACAGTCACATCAATCAAAACTACGGGAAGTAATTAAGCTTATGTGGTGCTTTTTTAGCTTTAGTGCCAGTTTTGCTTAGTAACAGCTGATGGGAGGTGGGATATAATTGTGTGTTCCCCGAGCTGTTGCAGTTTTCCTGTTTCATTAACCTGTCAGGTTCTCCTCACAGTAACAGTGTATTTTTAACAGAGCTGCCCAGCTGCTTGCCTGGAGGCTGGGTCATCAGATTCCCGTTCTTTTCTAAGTATACCTGAAGATGCTCCTACAAGTCTGAAACACTGTACTCGGTCCAAGGAGATGGCCCAACAACTGTATTACAAAGTTTTGGGTTTGGGTTTTTTAAACCCATGTCTCATGCAGCTCTCTATTTGTTTCTTTGTGCAAGTGCACAGCAGTGCAGCTAGAAATGATAGGCAGCCTTCAAAATCTGCCCTATAAAGACCAGTGAGGAGGATATGGGGAGGGAGAATAACTAAAGTATTTGGTTTGGCTTTAATAATCTGCATATCTTAATGATGATACTGCGAAATGGAACAAATTATGATAAGAAAACATCTTCTATGCATGAATGCACAAGGAAAAAATGTCTTGCTTTTGATCTGTTTTTTTCCTGGGTGGATGGACAGCAGGCTAGAATTATAGGAGGTGCTGCATTGCTACTCTTTATTTCCTTCATCTGGAACATATATAGACATCTTTAAACAGGGCCATCTTTCTTCTTCAAGCACAGTGGGTATTCCTGCTCCATGGGGAACTGGTTCACTGTTACATCCCAAAGGCTATAAATATGCTACAGCCTGCAGCATATTGGCTCAAGCACTGATTTAGTTGCTGGTGAGCAAGTCAGTCACCCATAATGTCCACATGAGACGCTGGGTAACTGGGCTGTATTTTGAAAAGGGGAAAGAAATTAAACTGTGATATTAATACGTGCATTATCTATAATGTGCAATATTTAGTACTAAATCCACTGGCTTAGGTCTGGGCTCAACTGCCTTTGGTGGAGCAAGGAAAGGCTGGGCCTTACACTCAGCAGGTGCCTGTGAGAGACCCAGGGTCACTCCTGCTTCTTCCAGCAGCTCCCTGGGAATGTAACTGCCAAGAAACTACTGTTAGTTTTGCCAGAGATTTGATGCTTATCTTTTGTTTGGACTGACCTTTGCCGTTACATATTACGAACAGAATTAGTTTTAGTCCAGCTGCATCCACTGAGGACAAAAGTCATGCTCTCATGAGCCTGTAATCACACACACATTGCCTCTGCTACCCCTCTGCATTGTAACACATAGGTAAGCTTATGGAGCTCAGGGCATTTAGTGAAGATGTCAGTCCCAAACCAGAAAACCTGTTTTTGCTCAAGCACGAATCTCAGTGACTTCTGGATGGCAGGGAGCAGTGTCCATTCTCTCTTCTCTTCCCCATTTAAAATTAACAGCTCCGTGTTACTGGCTTAATATAGTTCAGTTTTTATCACTCCACAATCCCAGAATGTCTTTGGGTGTTGTCAGCCACAAACACAGGAAATAATCCCTCATTAGGCTGAATTATCTAGACACAGCACAGGCTAGGGAGGCCAGTGCAAATAGTTTTGTATTGACAAGGGCTTCCTGTTTAGTACAAGAAAGTCAAGGCACCCGAGGTGAAACGGCAGCAGCAGATTCAAATTTCATCTCAACGGGCCCAGGGAGGTGACATAAAACTCCCAGTCCAATAAAAATCAAACAGCTTTTGGCCACTGGCAGGACTTTCTCTTCGGAAGGGATTCCAGTAAGTCACTCTGCACATGGCACATAATATTTTCAGCCTGTTGAGGTTTTTGAAAGGGGAAAAATAACAGGTTTGGGTTGGAAGAGCTTTTTAGAGGTCATCTAGTCCAAGCCCTGCAATGAGCAGGGACATCTTCAACTAGACCAGGTTGTTCAGAACCCCATCCAACCTGGCCTTGAATGTTTCCAGGGATGGGGCATCTACCACCTCTTTGGGAAACCTGTGCCAGTGTTTCATCACAAAAAGCATCTTCTTCATATCTAATCTAAATCAGCCCCCTTTTAGTTTAAAACCACTAGCCCTTATGATGGGCTTAAATATTTTTTTTCTGCTTTTACTTCACAGCATAGACTGGACTTTGAGCATTCAGTAAAAGTTGTTAACATCTGCAAGGTGCAGATAAAGAAGGGTTGGGGTGTTTTAGTCATGCTGCAGTGTTCAGTGTTGGCAGAGGGGACAGTGGCCCCCTGTGAGCAAGCAGGCTCTGTGTGATGGGGTCTCTGCACCCCTGAGGTTTGGACTTTGACAGGCAGGTGAGAGACACTTTAACTTCTTTCCTTCTATTGTCATTTTAGGATGATACAGTAAGTGTTTCTGATGTTTCTGTCTGTGTGTTAGAAATTATTCTGTCCAATTGGGTGCTAGAAAAATGTTCCATATCATCCATTTATTAAGGCTGTATCCATTTTTTTCTACCACAAGCTGCTATCTTTCCAACTCCATGTAGTAATCTGAAGAAAGGATATTCCTTACTGATGCTGAACATAAAACCCTGTGTGCATGAGCAAAACTATTGTGTTTGAGCATCTAATCCAATCCATATCCATAGATATCACTGCTATCCAAGCAATCTGTTTTTATTTTCTTGGCTGTTGCATTATTTATATGCTGCAGAAGCCTCCTGGACAAAAAAAAAAAAAAATCCCACATGGCTAGATAGCAGCCCACTTTGGCTAAACCACCACAGTTTTGTTTAATATAAATTACATTTAATATAAATTACTTCTATTTTAAAGCCTGGGATTGCCCACATGTTGTTCTGTTGCTGCTTAGTTCAAATTTATCCATGCACCAGATCGTTGTGATCCCCCTTAAGGTACTTACAGAGCACAAGAAGATGCCCCCTGTAGCCTTCTCATCCTCAAATACATAGACTTAAGCACCTCATCCTGTCATCTTAGCAAAGGCCCTCCCTGTGTTTGGCCAGACTCCCATCTCTCTTATGGATATTCTCCAGAATGTGTATGTTGCTGATGTTAAGATAAGATCTGGTCAACTCCAGCTTATGCCCCAAAATAGCCATTTGTAGTGGCAGTCTTTTTTTTTTTTTTTTTTGACATTTAGAAGCCATCCTTTGCTGAGATGCAGGAACCAGAAC
The DNA here is from genome assembly GCA_025920805.1 of Petroica traversi. Lineage (NCBI taxonomy): Eukaryota > Metazoa > Chordata > Aves > Passeriformes > Petroicidae > Petroica > Petroica traversi. The sequence goes on along the minus strand of JAHLSL010000073.1, from coordinate 1,437,385 downwards.
ATTTGGAAGGGTGACTGAGCTCTGGGCTTGTCTCTCATGGCTGTCAGGGAGGAAGGAGAAGCTGGTATGGAAGATACCAGCTGAGAGCAATGGAAATAGCTGACTGTTCTGAAAAGAAATGGCTTACACTGAGGGTGGTAAAGAGAAGCCACACTTTTTTGCAAAACTCAGGCAATAAGTGTTTTCCATCCTGTTTTTTTTTTTTTTTTCAAGAATTTGAATGCAAAAATTACTGGTATTCAAACATTTCCTTGCTGCATTCACAGTCTAATGTTTGAGTTACTTCACTATTCACAAGAATTACTGGTATTGAAACATTTCTTTGCAATATTCTCAGCCTGATATTTGATTCACTTCACTATTCATGTCTGCCAGGAAGTGAAACTTTGGGAAAGCCTGGGTAAAGTGCATTGAGAAATAAATGGGCAAGCAGTGATGGAAAAACTGTATAGTTTTGTGATTTTTATTATTGCTGGCTAGAAAGGAAAAGAAACATAAGCCCAGCCTCGTGCTACTCATTCCTGACAGCATGGCATGAGAATCAGAGATTTACCTGGAGATTAAGGAGCAAGAGCAAAGGGCCTGGAGGTGGGAGAACACAAACCCGAGTGATCTGGTGTACGGAACTGTGGGGCTGAGCTGAATATAGAAAAGAGAGTTCTGTGTTATCAGTTGTGCCATTTTTAGTCCTTTCAGTGTCACCAGGCTACTCCTTAGCATAATGTCCAGTTTAAAAGCACAGTCTTTTTTTAAAAAAAGTTTATGGCCTGGATTTTTTTGTCTTTTGACGCGGTATGCCATGGTCTGGCGGAGCTGTGCCGTGAGTGTGCAGTGTCCCTCGTGGAGCCACTCAGGCTGTGCCTCACACAGCACCTACACAAACCCCTGCAGATGGACTCAGGCAGCCACTGACACGCTCTGAGGCCTCCCTGGAGATGAAGAGGTGGGAGGGAACATCTGGTCTGTGACCCCAAGATATTCATTGTCTGGAAGGAGAAGCGCCCAAACGGCCACAGGCAGAGAAAGTCATAGCGGTTCTGCCCCTGGAGCTGAGGGGCGGGCACAGCATCACTGACCAATCACTGACGGCTGGGGGTGGGGACAGGGATGATTGACATGAGCAGGGACCAATGGGAGAGGAGAAGGGGAGAGAGGGTCAGGAGCCAATGGGATGCTGAGGGAAAGGGGAGCAATGGGATGGGGCTCGGTGAGGGAAGGATGGTTTTGGTCACCACGACAGTCCTTTGGTTCTTGAGCCTTTTTAAAAAGACTTTTTACCTTTGAGGGCGAGAAGAATTGGTTCTGCACAATATCTCTTCTCCTTTGATGCCTCTCAGTCATGTTGATCCTGCACTTACCTGAAGTTATAGCTAGATGTCAGCCTCAGATGTGAATCTGTCACATTTATTTTTGCTCCTTGTCTCTCTGTACCATGGGACTGCTGAGATTGCAGGAGAACTGGGACTTGCCTCCTTCACAAAAGCCTGAGCTAGGGCTTTAATTATTAAAGTGAACAGAGCCATTAGAAAGGATTTGCTTTCAACAGGCTCAGAGGAGCATCTGTGCCGATGGTAAAGTTTGGCTTTCTGATGTCTTTTCTGGTGGATTCCTCATTTTGCAGGTAAAGCCTGTGCCCATAAAGCTCTGCTCTGCCTTTCTCCCAAAGCCTTCCCTCAGTAAAGCAGCCAGGGATCCAGGATCTTAATGGGTTCCAGGATCTTAAACAGCAGCTCCACACAGGCCAATGTGGTGAGACAGAGGGCAAGGAGAGTCAGAGCTGGGACAGTGACAGCAGCAGTGCTGGCAAAGGGAGATTCAGCTGTTCCGGTGACTCCTTTCAAACAGCAGGACATTTTTGTGCAGGTGGGAGGATGCATCAGCTTACAGGGAATTGTGAGTCATGGGGAGGCTGATGCTGGGAGCAACACAGGGTCACAACTCCAGGCCTGATTTGGGGTGAGGTGAATCGGGAGAGGCTGGGCCACTGCAGTTCAGATGGGCTGCTTTGGTTTAGGGCAGCACAGATGTTTTCTTTGCCTGTGCACCGCTCTCTCTGAACTGCAGCAGCTCAAGCCCTGGCTTAGGGAAAGCTGGAATCGTGTGTACATTGGGAATGGGGCACACAGCTGGTCCTGGTGACTTTGTCAGTCCTGTCCCTGAGTCAACGTCGTGGGATGGGATGGACAATGCAGATTGTTACTGAATTTTCAATAAGAGTTTTCAAGACTTCAAAGAGAAAACTGTAAACTGTATAATAGAAGGATTGTATATCAACTATTAAAAGCAAGCAGGCAAGTATAAAAGCCCTTGTCTTCCTGTGCTAGGCTTCAGAAATGTCTGTTTATGTTGCCAGGAGCCTACTGTTACAGGCATTTAAATGCAAGTGGTTACCTGAAGGCTTACTAAGGTCTGGTCCCTATCTCTAACACAGTTCAATTTATCTGAATAATCTTTTAGTCCAATTGTCTCTCTCCAGAAAGGAGAGAAATTGGGAGAATTCTCTCCTGCAACTCTCTGTGTTTCTTGCCTCACTTCAGCAGATTAAAGCAAAACCAGCTCCTCAGTACATAGATTTACAGGATAGATGTGGTGATGCACTCTAATATCAGTGTCTTGAAAAGAAACTGTCCTGATTTAACGGTTCTCAAGCTTAAGGGAACTCAGCTGAACTGGTCTGAAGCTCTGTAGCTGCCTTTTCTCCTCTACTGAATTACTGGAGTGCAGTGCCATCTTCTACATTGTAAGCAGCATTAAAAATTGGGTGACATCATATGTGCCTTTTGCTGCACTGTTCCTTCTCTTGTTCCCTTAATTTCAGCTACTTGCTTGCACAGAGTTGATTTCCATTCCTGCTTTTGTTTCCTGCCAAACTCAGGACAAGGAAAAGCAGCAGGTATAAACACAGAGCTGTCAGCAGAACAAACTCATGGGCGGTATTTTGAATGCTTTAGGTGACTTGCTGTAGAAACAGGAATATTTTATTATGATTCTTTTTGGTCTGGCAGAAACGTTTGCCTGTTCAAGGTTTTTTCCCTGTTTTTTAAAAAAAGAGAGTTGAACCTCCTGACTGCAAGACAAAAATCTGGGCTCTGTGACTTAATTGCTAAAATCCTAAAATAATTTATGCTGGAAGGGTTGTGTGGAGGCCATCTGGGAGTGGGAGTGTGTGTGGGAGTGTGCTGCACGGTGCCAGGGCTGTGCCCTGGGAGGCTGCAGGTGGCAGGGACATAGGCAGCAGTCTGCTGGTGGCACTGCTGCCTCCTTCCCTCCCACCACGGCTTTTGGCTGATTGCTGCTGATCCAGGCCTGTCTAGACCCCTGTAATTCAGGAACCTCGGCAGAAATCAACTCTTCCATAACAGGCACAGAGGGTGTAAGACTTCTGTCACACCATCACTCCGTGCTTGCTGTATCTCCTGAGGGTTATCTCGGAGAAGAATTATTGCTTTACACAAACTGAGTCATCCTTGGGAAGTGCTTCCAGAAACTGACCTTAACAGACTAATGGAAGTACAATGGTCTTGATTTAGGTTTTCTATACATAGTCATTCAAATCTGGAACTTACTACCCAAGGATGTTGTCTCCTATTACCTATATTTGAACATACTTTGTCCCAGGGGAAAAACATTACCCATAGCTTGAGAGTGTCCAACCAAATTGTGACTGTGAAGTGAGCCATGCCAGTGTTTTCTGTTTCAATTTGGGAAATAAGTAGACCATACTTTGGTCATCAATAATAGCTTTATGGCTAGTAGCTACATTTTGCAGTGTGTTCTTATGCCTCTCTTGCATGTTGCAGCAGCTATATGATAGTTGCCATCAGTTTTGCATCTTCATTTATAGCAAAGACAACTAGACGCAGTATAAATAGAAATAACCACTGGGTTATCTGGGAAATAACTATTAAGTGTGCAACCCAGAGTAATGCAAAAAAAAAAAGGTTATTTTTCTCCCACTCGGTAGCTTCTTTCTTGTTGGAAGTAATGAATGCAGACAGTTATCTGACAGAATGCTGAGGATTTTTTAGTAATATGTAATAATATGGTAGGAGTTAAAATTGATAAGTGAGTGTATTTAGTATTTAGTGGAAATGCTTCAAAAGTCTACTTTTTAGAGACTTTTGTAATTAACATTTTGTTAAATTAAGATTGCTCCTGATTAGCATTTACTGTGATGTCACAGGACCATGCGAGGACAATAAAGAAGCTGTTCTGCACAGCTCCCAAATCTGGCGGGGTGTTTGACTCCATCTCTGATAACTGAAGTGAAGTCAGGTGAGGGTGAGGGCAGTCCTTGGATAGTCCAAGTGGATGGGAAACAGGGAAGTGGAGGGGTTTGGCAATGCCACTCTTGCTCCTGAATCACTGAGCTAAAAATCTGGGCAGTGTGAGGAGGTGTATTGGCATGGCAAATGGCTGTCACAACAGCTGCCTCTAATCTTATTTTCATGTATTTATAGAGTGTAAGATAACATTTTCTCTCAAGTGAGCCCTCTGGCAGGCCCCTGGGCACAAAGGGACTGTTTTCTATCAGCCCCGTGTGGAGCAATACTCTGATTACTCAGAGGGGATCGTTACTGCTGCCTTGCCAGGTTTTGCCCAGTGTGTCTTCAGGTTGAATTCAAGGGCTCTAATGGCCTTGATTACAGACTAATAATGAGCTTTGATGCTGTGCTTAAACCCAGAGTGGGAAGAATAGCAAACAGAGAGGGAGCTGAAATATGGGGCCGTTGGGACCGTTTTCAGCTTCGACTTGTGATCTTTCTTTGTGCTCCCAGGCTTTGCCCTGTCCGTGACTCAATTACTTATTTTATACAAGTATGAAAGATTGCTCTAATGTGGCTGCTTCTTTGTTTCTCAGGGCTGTTTTCAGCCAATGTCCCTAGCAATTGGATTTGCTTCCACATTGTTATATCCAGAGCTGCCTTTTATTTGCTGTAATTATCTGCTCCCAGCACAGCTCTGCCACACAAAGGTTTGTGCCTGTGCACACACATGTTGGAAACCGCTGCCCTTTGAACATTTTGTGGAATTTTTGGATCAAGGGAACAGAACTACATTTTCAAAGTCACAAACAGCTTTGGAGTTCCCTAACCCTCCTGTTTATTGGGCAGGGAATCAAAATACTGAGAGTAAAAGGAAAGATAAACAGTACCTTCCTTTATTTCTTCCTTCCATAACAATGTTATCTGCATAACCCTCCCCACTTTTCATCTAATTTGTTTGAGGCTTGGTAGTGCCATAAACATGAACTCAAAACAGATAGTAACATCAAAAGAGAAAGTTGTTATTTTAGATTGCTTTATAGATATTTTTATATATAGCCTATTTATTTTACTTTATTTATTCCTACTCTTCATTAGCTTGCTTACACATCCCAAAGGTTTTTTCCAGTGGTTTTGTCTTTACCATTTGTCAAACTTTGGCTCTCTACCCCTGCTTCCAACTGCTCCCCTGTTGTGATTTATACAGGTTTGGGAATAATTATAGCTGTTTTCTTCAGCTGCTGCTGCATCCATGTGTGTAAGTCCCCAGGATATGTCAAAGAGCCCAAGTTTGTAGACAAGCCTGGAGAGCTGATGTTAGCTGTACCCTTCAGAAAATATAAAATCAACTATTGAGCACTGGGGTTTTTAGTTTTGTCTTGCTAAGGAGCTGAAAACACAGATTCATGGAATAATCTGAATTGGAAGGGACTCACAAGGATCATTGAGTCCAATTCTTAAGTAAATGGCCCATACAGGGATTGAACCCACAACCTTGGTGTTATCAACACCATGTTCCAACCAACTTATCAAAACACAACCAATTTAAACTTTTTTTGTTTGTTTCCTAATTTCAGTCAAGACTGGGAAAAGAAGACACAATTAATAATCTTTGTTCTTTACTAGGAATATAGTTGCTTACCTTTGCCTTCCTTTTGGATTTGCCCACATATCAGCAATGACACAAAGCCAGGTTTCTCTGCACTAAAGGGGATGTGGAGATCCCCTTTAGTGCAGAGAAACCTGGCTTTGGGTCACACAAATGTAGATCAGCATTAATTACATAGTGGAGAATGCTCCCATGCTTAAATGAAATTTCTGTCTGGTATCATCTGAGGTTCTTCAGTTAACAGAGCTGTCACATTGCCCTGGACAGTTTGCACACATTTTTATCTGGTTTTACAGTTCATAAAGAGAAAATGAAGAAATACATTTCCAAAGCAGCAACTAATAGTACTTGTTTCTATTTTGGGCAGCCTGATTTGAGGCATTTGCCAGGCTGTCAGGCCAGCTTGCCTGCATTTGCAGGGGAGCTCAGCGGTGGCACTGGGCACTCATCCTTGACTTCCAGGGTCACAGCTCTCCTGCAGTATATGTACTTTCCCTTTTTGCCTGAACTGGTCAGATCTGTTGTGCTCTGTTCCTGTTGTGAAGTTCAAGTTGAGTAAGTGTGGCTTGTGTCCTGACTACAGACCCTTCAGACACTTCACAACGGCTGTTCTTGGGAAGGAGAAGCTTGCTCACGTTGCAGGAGGCACTGGAGGTGGTGTGGAGCACGTTGGTGTCGTCACAACCACTGCGATTAAATTGTTGTGGAGATAGGAGAAGCCATCTGCTGTTTGTCCCCCCAGCTGCTCGCTGTGCAGGGAGCCTGTGCCAGCCCTGCCTGCCAAGCCTGGCTGACGGGGTGCCAGGCTGTCATGTGGGGAGGGACTGGGTCACGGGCTTGGTGACCCATGTGCAGGTGACACTGCAGTCAGGCTGTCAGCTGAGGGAGAGGAGCTGAGGAGAAGGGTGTGATGGGAGCTGGAGCTTGCCGGTGCAGCTGCTGCCTCCACAGGACTGAGGGGTGGGTGATCCTGCCTGGCTGGTGGAGCTGGTCCTGTGCTTGCTCCTTCCCTGGAGATACAAAGTTGTGTGGAGCTCATCCCAGCCTCACTGTGCAGAGATGACCTTGCAGTTGCTCCTGTGCCTGTGGTGGGATGTTGGACATCAGTGGTCCTTGTGGGTCCATTCCAGCTCAGGATACTTTGTGATCCAGTCTGTGCTGAAAGGGTTTGGCAGACTGCAGGGTGTTTGTATGGAGCACTGGGATGGAGGGTGTGGGCTGTGTGCAGATCTGCTGACTTCCAAGGATTCAAGTAGTCACTGTAAATCTGTGCAAGAGTCCGAAGTTCTTTGATATACCATCCAATATACACTGGGAAACAATATCAAACTTGTTGAATGTTAGGGTTGCTGAAATACTATGGTTAAGAACCCAAAGTTTAGGAAATGCCAAATCAACATGTCCCAGATATCTGCTTTTTACATTTTGTGACATAAAGCCTCTCTGTCATGATGATACAGTTTTTAAGGGCATGATCATACATTGTTTTTTCCAATGCTGTCCTTATAGAGCAGTGAGTTAGCAACCAGTTATTTAATAATATGTTTAATTAATAAAGAACCATATGGGAGACTCTCAGCTTTATTTACCATACTTAACCAAATTCCTCCCTAATTGCAAAATTTGTATTTTCCTTCCCCCGACACTGTCATGGATTTTTCCTGGTGTGTGCTTCCCAGTGCATAGTGCTGATCAATTTAATATCTAAATACTGTATTGGCCCTAATGTGCCTTCACCTGATCTCTGGATGATGTTTGGGGAGTTATGGGGATGCTGTAAACTCTATTATGTAAATATGGGCCTGAAACACAGAGAAAGTTAAAATTAGTATTTTACTAACTTCATGCATGAGATGTAAACCTGATTTTGGGGCATACACTGTGTAGTGTTTTACAGGTTCAGAGCTTCCTTATTCTGATTCTCTCTCTTCCTATCTAGGTGTTCATCCCAGTCTGTTCCCATCATTGGCTCTGCTCTTCTCACTTTCCTGTTTAGGACCACCTTCCATCTCTATATCCTTCCATAAACCACACTCTCAGACCCACATACAGGTTTTCTCTTTGAGCTTTGTTATCCTTCTTGCTGCTTAGAATCCTCCTTTTGTTTCTTCTGGTCCCCCTGGACTGGGGAGTGCTCTGTCCAGCTGTGGGCCTGCTCCCCCACTCATGGGAACAATGTAGTGCTCAGGAGCACAGACTCAACAGACCTCCACTGCTGAATTTAAGCATTCTTATGGAGCACATGTAAAATTATTTTGAAATCAGCTGTGTTGTGTGTGTTTTCAGAAAGAAACATGTTAAACTTTATTCTGGCACAAACATAACTACCTTGCCCAATCATGAGTTCCTTGTTCAAAGCTTTGGAGTGCCTGAGCTGTTGAACCAAAGGTCACTGGTGCTTTTGGACATAGCTGAGTGATGACACATGGTTCTACCTTGGTTCTGGCATTCTGGCTGAAGCATTACAAAATTTCCAGCCTGAGGTGGACACCGGCACTGTTGTGCTTCATACCAGAGTGTTAAAGTTGGACAAAACAATCAGCAGTTGAAAATGAGGTATTGGAGTGAGGAGTCTCTCAGAGAGTTTTAAAAAGTTGATAATGATATGTAGTTGAAGAATGATATGTACTATTTAATTATTTCCTAATGATGTTGGAACTTCTGTGGTCACCATGGGTGGTGTAGGCACAGTCCTGCCTGTCCCAGCACTCCCAGTGTGTCTGGGCAGCAAGTACTCGTGGTGGGCTTACAGAGATGAATTCCCATTGATCTTTGCTAATGCCAAGTTAAAGCTTTGGTATTTGCTAGTGCTCTGATTTTTCTATGGCATGCTAATTACTCCTTTGAATTGGAAATGCTTCTTCAGCTCTGGGTAAGAGAGATTGGAATTGGTGATGCTGTGCTGCAAATAGTGTCAAAATTTTCCTGTTTATGTCAAAGTCCTGTTCTGGTTTTCTCAGGTCAAATCAGCTCACAATACATGTGTGTGCACACATGCATATGCACACAGCTGTAATGTTTTTATTGTTGTACTAACAGCAGTACTGTCCAGGAGGAGTTTTTTTCCTAACATCATGGTGGAAACATGATGATTTTGGAAATGGCTGCAGATGTCTGAAAATGTCAAAGAAAAGACAAAATAGAAACACAAATATTTTGTGTCTGTGCAGGGAGACTAAAAGGTAATTAGCCAAGGGTAAATAAATGGCTTTGTTTTGAAAGACCCAAAATGGTGACACAAAATGTTTTGAAAGGTTTTCAGGATGCTGGCATTTCTGTGTTCAAAGTTTCAGTCCAGAAATCTCAGACAAAAGTGATAACTGTTGGCAGGGGAGAGCAGTGGAAAGTTATGCCTGCAATAGGAAATCATCTCAGTTTTAAAAGTGAACATTGCTATTTCAGGTTTTAATTTTGATAATTAGCAATAGCAGCTCATCCTCAAATTGCACTTCTAACAGCAGGTGGTGCAGAATTGCATGAGGTAACTTGATATGTCCTTTTTTTTGAGTCTGTAATTGGGAAAAGACAGGAACAGCTAACTGCTATTAATTGCACAAGCTATTTACAGCACAGAAAAATTGGTTTCTCATTTGTATATATGCATAACAGTGTTAGCACTGCTGCAAAATGTTGCACTTCAGAGGTTTTGCTCTAATATTGAGTATCAAATACTAATTCCTGTTGCTGAAGGTCTGCCTCAGCCTGTAGTTCACAAGCACTTAGCCAGAGCACCTCTCCTGGTTCCCAGTTTTCTGGTAACATTCCCCAGGGCTGCTTTTCTTCTGTATCCCTGTAAATTCCTCTCACCTCCCCAGTGGATATGGCAGCTCCTTGGCTGGGGTGTCTCATGGCTCTCTGTGTTCCTGCCAGCCTTTCTGATGCCCACAGACCCATGGAAGATGCACGTCTCTCCTGGATTATGTTATGCCAGCCCTGCCTGCATTCTGCAGATAAAATTGGGATGCCTGAAGAGTCTGCTGATAATGAAGCAGGTGGCCAGAAACTTACTGAAGTGCCCTGGTGCTGCAGGCATACAACATGTATGTTGTACCTTAGGGTGAAAACACTCACTGTGGTTTGCATTTGGTGTGGAAATCACTGTTAATGTAGGCCAGCTTAATGTAAATTGCAAATTCTAGATGTGAATTGCAAATCCTAGATGTAAACATCTGTTCACATAATTCAAAGTGATAACACATTTGTGTTTGTGAGAGATTGGAGAGAAGAACTGAAAGGAAGGTCACACTTAAATACGTGCTAACATGTTCTTCCTGAAATCTGATCCGCTGGTATCTTCTGCTGGCCCTCCTGCCTGAGCATTTTCTGGTGGTGGACCAGGTTATTGTTCATAGCTGACTTCCACTTTGGGTTCTTCCAGTAGATACTAATGGAATTTCAAATTTTTTATCTTTTATTTTATTTGGGAATAGTTGGGCTAATTCAGATTGAAAGGGCCTTCAGGAGGTCTTCTGTCTAAGCTAATCAGAGCAGGGTTAACTATGAGAGCAGACCACAGTGCTCAAGGCTTTGTCGAGCTGAGCCTTTCAGGAGTGACAAAATTGAATAGATGGATGCCCACTGAACAAGCTCGAGCAGTGAGATAAGGAGATAGAGAGCTGGTTACAGCTAAAGTTTGCCTTGATTCTTCAGAAAGCCAGAGGTGCAAAGCTTTGAGCTATAATTGAAGGTGGAACAGATGTTACATGTGTATTGGAACTTCACTGTGCATCCCTATCTAAAAAGATTTATAATTTCCCAGTTAATTTCCAGATGATCTTTTTAAACGTGCTGAGGTAGCAGATGTGTTTGTTGTATCCCACTCTTTAAAGTCATTTTAGGAAGTTAAACAGATGGATGCCTTTTGAAATTCAGCAGCTGTAGCAGCGTTGTTTCATGTGCCAGCCAGGATGGAAGGAAAGAGAGCAGCTGAGGAGTGCTTTGCCTGTGACAAGCTGACCCACTTGCCAACAGCCAGTAATGTACTAATGTTGTGACAGGAATGATTGACTACACCTGCTTTTACAGTGGAATCAGTTGAGTTTCTAGACAGCTGGGCAAGCGTGAATACAGGTTGTTTTACTGCTGGAATAAACAAAGCTCATGTTAATTCTCATACAGGAGGTGATTATGTCTCAGAACACAGAAAATATTTCCATCATTTGTATGCCATTTGTTTGAAAAAAGGTTGTTTGTTACAGGGTCCTTGCTACTAAAATTTCAAGGGGAAATGTGAAATTCAGAAAATTTCCTATGCCTTTGGCCTGTTGTTTGATGTCCAGTGTGGTCATGGGATGTTTTGACACTGATGCTTTCCCAAAATATTCCAGACAGTGAGAGCAGTGTTATTAAAAATCATATGATGGGGTGTGTAAAATAAATGCAACGTTGTCAGGTCTTTAAACCATGTGAGTTCAGTACAGCATCATGGGTAAAACTCAGGGTGGCAGGAAACCTGTCACCTTTAAATAAATAAAATTGATTAAGTGTTGAAATATCAAAACTGTTTAAGGCAACAAACATATAATTAATCATTACAGTGGGAACCTCTTTGATTTGGTAGGAAACAAAATATTAGGACAGCATTCATGACTAGGTTTTTATGTCAGTTTTGGGTAGTGGATATTAAAAATGCTTGAAAAAATATCAGTGTTAGAACAGCAGGAGGGTTAGTTGTCAGTTTGCTGATGGGAGAATGGGAGAACAAAGGAAATATAAGGATACTCAAGAAGGGAAGCTTGATCCTTCCATGCATTGGCCTGCACAGTGGCCCTGCAGCACTTTAAACTTGATTATTCTGTGCTAGGTTAATAGAGAGATTAAAGAATAACTGTTTCCTGTACATTTCCTGGCAAAGTGATCATTTAAGCTTTCTGGTTCAAAACAGAGCGTGATGTTTGGCAGGTGCAAGTAAACCTCTCCCTCAAATGCACTTGTGATTTTAAAAAAATAAAATGAATTGTTACTTTTTGCTGTATTTTTTCCCCCAAAATTTATGAATTAGGTAATGCTCATCAAATTCCCATGCTGGATCATCACAGTGGGGATGGAGGTTGGTTTTGGGGATGTTGACCCTCAAGAATGGTCATGGCTGTTGGGCTGATGGTTGATTTATGGCTGTGCAAATCTGAAGAAGTTTCACTCAACTTTTTGGTTTAAGGATTTCAGTAGAACCATTACCCCAAAATTTAGCTAACAAGGATGTGTCTTTATTTTCCTTTATGGAAACTCAACTCCAGACAAATCTTTTTTTAACGAAGCTATGGAGGTAGGCAGCATTCATATCAGGGCATGGTGTTAAGCACTTTCTGTGTTTCCTTTGATAGGAATGTGAACAATCTAGGTTTGTATATTAATTATTTTGGTAACATGTTCAGAAATAGCTGGTGTTTGTAGTATTGCAATTATTGATGTTATATGCTGCATTACAGGTGACTTCCAGCAGAGAACTGCTCTGAATTCAGGAATGGTTGTCCTATGGAAAGGTTTCCTTTTTTTTTTTTTGGATTTTAGGGAAGAGTGGGTTCACAACCCAACCCTGCAGGCTTGGGTTGTGAAGGGTACTTGGCAAAACCTGTAAGTGTAGGATGATATTCATCATTCCCTGATAACAGCTGGCAGTTGCTGAGCACCACAAGCACTTCTTCCATGGTTCCAGAACTGCATGTGCAGCACCAGCTTAACTGGATGCTTGTGCTCAGTAGGCAAGAGGATTTTTTAAATACAAATTGATAGGAAATGAATACAGAGTGAAATGGAGATAATGTGAGTATGTGATAGGATTGGAATCGTTCTATAGAGACAATTTTGATAAATACTGCAAATTTGGAAGTAAAATCCTGATGCTGGCTGTAGAGAAACTACATTGATTTAGGGCAAATGAAAATCTGGTCCTTGCCACTTAGTTTGAGTAGTGATACTTTGCTCTTTACAAAATAGCTGAAGTTGCTTAACGATAATCTGGCCAATTTGCGTTTGTTCAGAACTGCTGATGTGGGAGAGACTGATGGCAGCTGAGGCTGGGTTGGAATGCTAAAGCAGGTCCAGCTGTAAAAAGGCTTTGAAATACCTTTTCTTCTGATCTGCTTCTCAGATGGTTTCTACCTTTAAGCTCTGACAACTCTTCCAGATGATGGAGCAGGTGTATTTGAAACGTGCCAGCAAGGTCACAGAAGGTGACTACCTGATGATGTGAGGTTGTTAGCTTGTAAGTGGTGGCTATTTTTAACATGCCGCTTCCTGAGAGGGTAGAGAGAATAGCAGCAGAGGGAAGAGAGCATTTTTTTAGGTCCTGCCCTTCATATTTCATCTTAACTTGATGGTTCTTAAAGTCAAGAGTAGTTTGTGGTATTTATATCATCATCATCATCGTCATCACCTTTCCTCTGTGATATGCTCATTAGTCACAGATGTTTTCTTTGCTTTTCCAAGCACACGAAGCCACAGGCAATGTCAAGTCAGGCATAAAATAATATAGGAGCCAGTACTATTAACCTTGTGGAAACAAAGGACACATGAATAGATTAAGAATACCCAGATGCACATCTCTGTCAGGAAGACGTGATTTGCAAGTCTCTTTCCAAAATGGTATTGCAATATTTATTCCAGGTACTGTTAGTGGCATGATGTGCATTGTTATGGTCACAGGCACAGAGATGTGCAAGTCCAGGTAAGCTGTAGGTTAGCCTGACAGACCTCCTCTGGTAGGATCATAAAGATTATTAGTGTGTATATGCTTTATGCTGTAGTCACTGCTGTGACTCCAGCACAGACAAACAGTGAGCATCTAAATCTTACCCCACCACAGAAAGCATTAATTCAAATAAGCTCTTTCATTTCTCATCCCTTTGAGGCCTGTTCCTGATGAGTTTAAGTCTGAGGAATGAACTTTACGTGCAAAGTCAGAGAGATGGACTTTTCCTGAGCCCATAACAGAGCCCCTATCAGTGTGTGTCTCAAGACAGCTGAGCGCAGTTTTTATTAGATTGTGAGAAACTGATACGGCTACAAATCCAAAAGCAATGGGAGCATAATGAATTCAAAGCTGTGAGTGTGCATTTGCTGTGACAATAGAAACTTATGAAGCTATTGAGTGAAGCACTACTACAGGCTTACATTACAAAAGCATGAAGTATTCTGGTACAGAAATGGGATTAAATGTGAGCATTGTTCAGAGGATGCTAATTTTAAATGGTGCCATTTTCTGTCGCCATGCAAGAGCATCTGCCTGTATCACTAGTGTGGCCAGTGAAGTTTCCTGTGTATTTCCTGAAAATGAGTGGAACAGATGTTCTTGTTCAGGTGGAACTTGTCTTGTATATTTTTAAAAATTTGACACCGTTATAAAATGAAGTGGAATTAAACACAGTGTGAATTAGAAGCATATCAGGGAATTACAAACAGAATTTTAGATCAGAATTAGTGTAATGCAGACAAGATTTCTGTCAAAAGAACTGGGAACAAGACCAAGGTTTCCTCCTCTTCCACTGCTCTATATAAAGAACTCACATGTACAGATTATAATTGCTGTGTTGAGAGGATGCCAAATTATATAATGCTTCTAACCACATTCCTCTTTCTAATCTCTACTGTTCACCTTGGGGGAACACAACAAAAAATTATGGGGTTTATACCTTTACTCCTCTACACCTTTATGGGTTCTTTCATAGAATGGTAACATAAATGTGTAGATGGCTTTTCCATATTTGATACTGATCAGGGACAAAAGATGGATGTGAATGTGCAAAATGCCCGCAGTGCCAGAAATAGATCCATATTTATTCTTGTCATAACTTCACTTAAGTTGATGGAGCTGTGCCAAAGTTGAACATGCCCACAGTCTATAGGACAGCTCCCTGGCTGTAGTAAAGCTTGATGAGAGTGGCTCTGAGGGTACAATTGAGCCCTCTGATTCTGACACTGTGTGCTGACATTTTTGGGATACTCACTTCAGCTTGAAACGATTTTTCTGGGAGATTGCAGATTCATCCTTAATGCCTAAAAGCCAAGGGTAGCGTTGATCAAGGTATTTTCAAGCCTTGAGTTCAGTTACATCAGCAGTTCTGAATCACCAGACCAGCTAATGAGGTGCTCTAATTGATAGCATAATTCTACATGGTTTTTCCATTTAGGCTAATGTAACATTTGGCTTCATTGAGGATGAATATTAACCACAAGTTGAAAGGAAGGTCTGATTCTCTGATCTTTTGCAACATTTCATCAAGCTTTTAATTTTACTTGCAATACCCACATGCAATCCATACAGGCATTTTTCTTTCCACTTGGGTAGAGACCCTGCTCTGTTATTAATTGATAATGTGTGAGCTGTGGAGGCAGCTTCAATGGTTTTACTGTTCCAGAAACATTCATCTCATTCATAAAGATCATCTGTTCAAGAGCAGTCAACCCTGGGCTTTTGTTCTGTTTACTGGCTTTGTTTTGGGCAATGTGCTGACTTGCTTAAAGCTCTTGAACTACAGGGCATTCAAATAGTTTCCTCTGATGTGTTAAGTTCTTGAGTTCACATGAGTCTGCTCACTACAATTTTGAGAGTATTAAGCTAGTTCTCAACACCAGAGTCTTGGCACTTGAGTTGACACTCCATGGTGCTGAGCAGCCACAGCTTGAGTCCAAAGCAGTGATACTTTCTGAGCTTCAAAATCAGCTGTGTAAGCCAAATCAGTAGGGTTTATTGTGGTTTCATTGTGTTTTGTTTTGGTTTGTTGGGATTTTTTTTTTACTAATAGGGAAGTAAAGCACTTGTTTGTAGCATTTTTCCTCCCATATTCCCCCATTTGGAGAGTGGGTGGATGCTCCCTGGGCTACAGACAGATAAGGAGGGGATATTGTGGTTAGTCAGGCAAAGATACTCATCAGACTTAAAGCTGCAAGGGAATTTCTCCTAGTCAGAGGCTTACCCTTCTGGGAAGGAATGAAGCTCTTGCTTTTTGTTTAGATAATTTGCCTCCTTTTTAAGATTACTTACTCCTAGCTTAGACACGGAAAATTGGGTGATTCAAAACAGGGGAAGGGAGAACTGGTTGGGCTTTTCAAAGAAGATAAGAGACAGGTTCCCAGATCTCTTTGACTGTCCAAGGGAAATAGTTTCTTTTAAAAATCCTAGCCTTAAAAACAGATAAAAATGAATTTATTAAACAATAACAACAACAAAAGCAATCCAAAACCAAAATAAAAACAAAAATCCAGGCAACCCAAAAACTGGTCATTTCTAAAGACAGACCAGAATTCATGTTGCCCATCTTTGCACATAAGGCCTGTAATGTGATGTCATTTATGACCTCACATAAATGTCACTGAATACAGCAGGTTGCATTTCAGTGCCATTTTGCTGTGCTGATTAGATATATTAAGCAAAATATGTATAACCAAAAAAAAAAAACAAAACCACCACAACACAGGCATTAGATGACAGATTATTAAATGCCAACTTTTTGCCTAAATAGCTGTTTCTTACTGAATCCGTAAGAGGAACAGTAATTCCAGGTCATTCTTCAAATATGTTATCAGGAGTTCATATTAATCTTTGGTGAAGAATGAGTCTATTTCACCGATTAGGAAAAATATCTGTCAGGATCTTAGACTGAGTGTATTCAGAAGAAATCATCTTCAGTAGGCAGGACTGTACACTGAGAAATCCAGACTCCTTTAAGTGTCCAAAGGAACTGTGGAATATTCAACCTACCATCATCAAAGCATCAGATTCCATATTTGTTAAAGGAGCAATGAAAGGAATCCTTTTCTTCTGGTCAAATTATCTTTGTGGCTGTTTTGGTATCCTGTGCCCTAGCCAGTTTTCCAAGATCAAAACAGAGCAACAAAAACTGGCAGTTTGGGTGCAGCAGGGATTGGTGGCCTGAACCTCATAAAAAGTGTAAGTAAAGAACATAATATAAAGCTGTCAATTAGATCTTCTAATAGCTTTTAAACCTTACTATATTTTATTACAGACCTAAAAATAGCCTGGTTTTCAAGCCTGGATCTTTTTCAAGATGTTCATACTGGAGCCTGACCTTCTCTCAGGCAGCAAGGCTGAGTACTCAGCATGGAACAATGGAAATGGTATTGGAGCATTTGACACATTTCTGCTCCAAGGACTGCCAGTCCTCTCAAATGGTAAATTTACTTTCTTCATTGAAATTTTCTATATAGCTATGTTTAAGCTGACATTGTGCACAGTTATGACAGAACATTAGGAGATTTGTCTTGGTGGGATCTCAGTGTGATGAAGAGCGATGTGCACTTTCCCATCTGAAATTGCTGGATAAAGAGGTTGAGGTGGAAGCAGTTACTTAAAAAACCA
Organism: Petroica traversi; assembly: GCA_025920805.1. Lineage (NCBI taxonomy): Eukaryota > Metazoa > Chordata > Aves > Passeriformes > Petroicidae > Petroica > Petroica traversi. Next base: position 1,420,194 of record JAHLSL010000073.1, on the reverse strand, counting down.
GCTACCATAAAGTTTAGCCTTTTGTAGTTGCTACAAAAGAGCCTGCAGAAGTGGTACACGTGAAAGCAGATGTGCTGAAAAACCCAGCAACAGCCAAAACTCAGCATGTGGGCTTTATGTGTACTGTGGGAACTTGAATTACATTTTACTTTGCAACGTTGAGGAAAAATAGTATTTTATTAAAAGTAGAGCACAATTTCTGACTTTAGTTTTCAGTTCTGCCACTTAAGTCACTCTGTAACCTCGGGTACAGATCATTGCAGATCTCCAGAAGGATCCAGCAATGCTATCTTCATCCTGGATACACTTGCAATACAATCCAAGAAATGCATCATTTTTCTATCTGAAAGAGTCTCAGATCTAAGAACCTGAGGTTTGCACATTTAAAACTTCTTCAAAAGACCAGTCCTAGCTCCCCTTGACATGAGTGATTGAGCCTTTCTTCCCCAGGCACTGCTCACAGCCTGGTGGGGCAGTGGGGCTGGACTTCCTCGGTCCTCCTGAGTTTCACCCCGTGTATATTTCAAATATTTCAAGAGTAGGTTCATTGCTTCTCTGGATGCCCCATCCCTGGAAGTGTTCAAGGCTGGGTTGGATGGGGCTTTGAGCAACCTGGACTAGTGGAAGGTGTCCCTGCCCATGGCAGGTGGCTTGGAACTTTTAATCTTTAAGATCCCTTCCAACCCAAACCACTTTCTCCTTGCTGGGATCACTCTTGTCCTTGGCACCCAGGCAGTGGTTTGGGGAGTGGATGAGGTGGGAATAAGGAAGCGGCCCTTCTCGGGAAATAAAGCAATTAACTGGGACTGTGATGAGGTTGTGATTGAAATGCACCTTTTGCTTCCATGTCTCCTGTTGATTTTGTGAATACTCTTCTGAGGCACCCTCCTTATAATCATAGAATTGTTAAGGTTGGAAAAGACCTCCAGGATCATCAAATCCAACTGTTAACCCAGCACTGCCATATCACCTCTAAACCATGTCCCCAAGTGCCATATCCACGTGTTTTTTTAACACTTCCCTGAGCAGCCTGTTCAGGGCTTTCAGTGAAGAAATTTTTCCTCATATCCAATCTAAATCTCCCCTGGCACAACCTGAGGCTATTTCCTCTCCTGCTGTCACTTGTCACTTGGGAGCACAGCCCAACTCCCACCTGACTGCAGTCTCCTTCCAGGCAGTTGTAGAGCCAGAAGGTCCCCCCCTGAGCACCCTTTTCTCCAGGCTGAGCCCCCCAGCTCCCTCAGACTCTTCTCATCAGACTTGTGCTCCATTCCCAGCTTCATTCCCTTCTCTGGACTCACTCCAGCCCCTCAATGTCTTTCTTGTAGTGAGGGATAAGTCAAAGCCTTTGCCTGTCTTTACAGACCAGCTGAAAACTGGGCACTGTGGCACTGTGTGTCCTGTGCTGAGCCCCCCCCATATGGTCAGAAGGCACGTCTTGGTGCCTTGATTTGCACACGGATAATCTGTCCAGGATAGTGCAGGTGTATGAGGAGGAAGAGGAGTATGTGCAGCTCTGAAATGTGTCAGGATGAACAGGAATGCGGGATCTGGGGTTTCTAACGGATCCTGGCATCCACCGAGCAGCGTGAGGAGGAACCTGCAACACTCAAAGCCTCCCCAAAGCCAAGTGTTGCTATAATAGGGCCGGATTACTCACTGTGCTTATTCAAATTCCTGTTGATGCTGGCAGCGGGAGTTTTTCCCGAACAGCCACGAACAATGAGTCACCTCCAGGTGTTTTGATTTTTTTTTTTTTTTTTTTTTTTCGAATTTTGAAAAGAAACCGCTCCACGGCTCGCTCCGCGCCGCGCTCCCGGAGCATCCCTGCAGCTCCCGGAGCATCCCTCTGGACCCTGGAGCGCCCCTCCGTACCCCTCCTTGCCCGCCGCGGGAGCCGAGGCCGCTCCTCCCCCTGCGGAGAGAGGGAGCGATTTCTTCGTTATTTATTTATTTTATTTTTTTTGTTTCTGCTCGGAGCTGGCGGGACCAATCCGGGGCCCGCCCTGCCTGCTCGGAGCCGGCGGGGCCGGGAGCCGCCGCCTCCCG
>JAHLSL010000073.1:1387777-1417745 GCA_025920805.1 Petroica traversi | reverse complement strand
CCCGGGATGCGCTGAGCAGCGCCGGGCGGGAGCCCGCTCCACTGCGGGAGGGAGCATGAGCTGCCGGCTGCTTTCCCTTCCCTCGCACAGCTGAATCGCTTTCATTTTTCATTTTTTAAAATTTTTTTTTTACCCTCCCGCCTCTAGGTTTCTATGCTCAGCACGGGGCGAGCTGGGAAATTTTGTGGCCGCTGTCCTATTTTGATTTAACGTCGCTGTCAGTGGACGTTGCTCCTTCTGCTCCGGCATCGTTGTCCTGTTCACAGCTATTTAGGCTTAAGAAGCTTGATTCTCTAAGGCTTGTATCCAAGGGCATCAGTCATTAACACACTGAGCTACATCTGCTTCTTGGCTAAGACTGAAGAAAGACATCTTAAGCTGGAAATCCTGCTCGCTCACTCTCTAGTGCGTACGGAAGGGGAAGCATATGCAGCAGCAGGTTCCTTTTTTATTTATTTATTTATTTTTTCCAAAGGCTGCCTCACTTTGGAGATGCAGTGACAAGATAATGGAGTGAAAGTCTCTCATCTCCAGGCAAGAAAATTGCAGGAGTCAGATAGAGAAAGGAAGGAGCAAGTTACATAGCAGAAATAGGAAAGAGGACAGTGGTAAAGAACTGAAAATAAAATTAGAGGAAACAAGTGGAAGGCTGGCATAAAGCTGGGAGATATTTTAGACTGAAAGTGGTGTTTTTTCTTTTTTCTTTTTTCCTTTCCCTTTTTTTAAAAGGTTTTTTTTTAATTGGTTTTATTATTGATTTTAAATTCTAAGCTGATTTTGGAGATCTCTGCAGTAACCAGGCTGCTTTAGAGTAGAACAGCTTCCCCAACGTGTCCTTTTCTCTCTCCCTGCCTGCTGTCTCTGCTGTTGCTGCTGCTGACAGAAACGTGTTAGGAAAGCAGAAAGAGAAAATGCCAGCCATCCTGGTAGCCTCCAAAATGAAATCGGGACTACCTAAACCCGTACACAGCGCTGCTCCAATCCTGCATGTCCCAACGGCCAGGACCATCCCACAGCCCTGTTACCTGAAGTTTGGGAACAAGGTGGAGGTGACAAAGCCATTGTATTCCAGCCAGATTCCTCTCAAATCTTCCAATGGACAAGAAAATGCAGGAGATGGCCTCCCAGCAACGAAGAGTAGCTCGGTAGAAAATGGATTTGACACACAGGTTAGCAGGCACCAAGTAGTGGGGAGGTGTATGTGGGAATTTATTTCTGTGTTGGGAGTGTGCTGCAGGTTTTCTGGGGTAAATAGCAGTGTGAGAAGGGATGTGCATGTGTGTATGTGTTTGTGCTAACATCTGCCTGCAGTGGTGGGATGTTTTATATTCCACACAGTGGTATGTGTAATTCTGTCAGCATGATGGAGCTGATGGTGGGGTGCTGAGGGACGGGGCTGCGTGTGCTGCTTGCCTGGGCTGCCTTCTTCGTCGCCTTTGCTTGAACTTGGGGGGATTTACAGGAGGGAGATGGTAGAGATGTTGTTTGTGGGGTGTGTTCTTTGTGTGCTTTCTGTAGGTGCGGAGTGTAAGGGCTGGCTCGTGTGCCTGGGCTGGGGGAGGATTGCTGGTTGTCATGAATGTGTTTTGTGTTTGTCATGTACTGTACCAGAGCACTAGTTGTGTGAATATTCTGTGTTTGTAGCTGCGTGGGGAGTGAATGAGAGACAGTGCTTGATGCTCGATTACAATATGCATTCATTGAGTGCAGCTAAATTAAACAGATTATGTAGGAAGTAAGTACAATTGCCTGTATAAGGCTGTACTTGCATGACATCATAGATGCAGCACAATACACATATTTTAGGTTTCCCTTTCATCTGTGTCAGCCTTCTAATACGTTTTTTTTATATGCTGCATGCTGAATAGGGAGGAGAAATGCACATTGCTCAGCTGGTTTAATTTTGGTGGGCAGGGTGAGGTTGTCAGCACGGCCGGGGCTGGCCTGCACTTCTGTGCCCTGGTGAGCTCTGCAGCAGCGTGGGCACAGCGTGTGAGTTGCTGTACTACAGAGGGAGCAGAGCAGATGGGCTGCTGCAGCAAGCACAATTGATTGCTGTGCTACAGAGATGGCTGTACAGCCTGTGATGTATTGTGGCAACAGCCATATACTTTACTTGCTGCCTCTGCCAATATCTGAGCCTGGTGGAAGGTGATGGAATTATGCTGAGAGAGGGAAATGATGACAGAGACTCACCTACTTTTTCCTTCTTCGAGGAATAATGCCACCTAGATTCTGAAATCTGTGGCCTGGTAACCCTGTTCCCTTCAGACAAGTGTGCTGCTGATTGGGCATGTTTGATCGAGTGCCCGGCTCTCAGGATGTGCTGCACTTTCCTTGCTGGTAGACAGGGTGACGTGTTGGGCTGCTCAGGCCAGACAGATATGACTGGAGCAGCTCCTGAGGGACTGAGAGCAGGGAAAGGAGTCAGCCAAGCAGCAATGCAGAGTAGTGGCAGCAGACAGACCAACCTGTGCATCACGTCTTTCAAGAGAATGGAGTGCTCTCTTTCACTTGTGCCTGAGTCTGTTCTTGTGATTATGAAACATCAGCAAAATCTCGCTATCTGCTGCCCTTTCTCTCACACATGCCGTGGTTTCTGCATGGAAACTTACATTGCTGAAAAAGTGGTTGTTATTCAGAAACACTTTCCCATCTTGTAACAGATTACACTCACTGAGATCTGCCAGTAGGAGCCCTTTGCAGCAGGAAGGGCAACACTATGGTGGTTTTAACCCTTACAATCATGTGGAGCAAACACCATTTTTTGTTGCTTGATGATGAAAGGGTCTTGATGCTAACTTGTTGTACTTGAACAGGGAGTGATTTTGGCCAGAGAAATGTCAGGTAATTTTACATTTTTAATTCTTCAGTAGCAGGAGAAATCTTAAGCTTTGCATTCTCAGTACCCTCCTCTGGCTGGCAGTCTGAGCAGTTGACCAGCACCTTTTAAGGTGTGAACCAGTGAGGCTTTTTTCACTGTCTATTATCTTGAATAAACACAGTCATTTTTTGTTGTTCTTATTCATCCAGCTTTGATCCTCCTGCCCACAAAAGCATGCAGGGTTTTGCCATTCAAGGTTATCATCTGGAATGGCAGTTTATATCTAGAGGGAGATTTTTCCAGATGTTTTGTATCAAGGGCACGGTTGTTTCCTTTTCTTACTGTTTCTCCCTGTCAAGGGAGGAGGAACAGGATGGATGGACAGCTGCCAGGTGATGTGTCAGCAGCTGAAGCACTTTTATCTTGGAAGACTTTGAGCTGCATTCAGGTATAGAAGTGTTTCCTGATAATAACACTGGTAAGGCTTGGTCTCACACAATTCACCAGGTCTGATTATCTTGAGAATCTGAAGGTGATCACTTTGCTTCTCTGGGTGGTTTATCTGAAGCACCAGTGTGACCCTCAGCATTTTACTGTGAAGGCACTTGGCATCACCTGAGAGGGAGGAAAGTTTTATTCTTACAGCAGAATTTAGAGTTTAAATCCACAAGCTGAACCAATGGCAAGTGTTTTGGCCCTATATTCTCTAGATCTTGGTCCCTATGCAGAATTTTCAGACCATAAAGAAGGATATCCTCCTGTGTGGGAGGGAGAATGAGAGAGAGCTTGGATCAATTCTCTTGGTTCTGGGAGTATTTCAGGGAGATGTTCTTAATCCTATTGAAGTGTGTCCTTTTTGCACTACATAATACAAAATTTAGTGGCTTATTTGACTGATTATTCTGGAGAAGAGGCTGTGTCTAGAACATAGTCCAGAAGCCACCATGTGAGGATAACAGACCATGTTCTCATGCTGGATTAGCATGTCTCAAGCCACTTACACACCACTGCTTCATGAGCTTTTTTGGTGCCAGGTACCTTTCTAGAACCTGATTCTTCAGAGAATATGAGCTCTGATTCTTCAGAGAACATGAGCAGGTGGTATTCATTAAAGTACCATTTAAAAATATGCTGAAAATCAAGATGGCCCAGTCACAAAGGTGGTATCAGTGAAAACTTCTAAATATTTTGCTAATTTTGTTCCTCTTGATATGGTCTTACATGTGTAAGCTGGATTTTGTAGTAACTGGAAGTTCTGTGCCTTAAGGCCTTATAAGAGCAGTGTGTTTTTTAAAATGCTATGCAATTTATGAAAAGCATACTTCAGAGTATTTCAGAGGCACTTTCCAAAGGAAGGTGTAAGGGTTTGAACATCAAGCCCATTGTAAATGCTAGTCTGAAATTTTAGGTCAGTGACTCAGGCAGTATCATTCCTATTTTACTGTTACTGATATACACACACTCTATTTTTCCCTCTTAAATCTCCTGTGTTGTGCACAACAGTGTCCTCTTGTTGCACTGGTGCTTATTTTGTCTATTTTGAAAAACACCGCCAATAAACTGTACCCATATTTAGAGAGAATTGTTTTGGAAATATTTAACTTTGTTACCAGAGAAACTTCCGTTGAGTAGATAGTGAGATTATGATCTCTCATCTACAAAACGGTATTTCTCAGTGATTCTGAAAAAGTCGGATGCATTTGGCTACCAAATTTGCATTACTTATTTAAGAAAGAAGTCACTGTCAATTAGGAGTCCATGGGTGTGCAAGAAAGAACATGCCATTGCAGGCTCACAATCTGCTAGCATGTCATTGTGAATGTCACTGAAGGAGATAATGGATTTAATTACTGTGTTTGTTGCTGCTGTGTTGTATTTTCCAACTTCTTGATTTTCTTTCTCCAGAGGTCCTAAAAAATAATCACTGTTTGTACCTGCAGTAACTGAAGCAACACTAAAGGCACCAAGACCTTGCTAAATGGTTGGTTCCCACCCTTCCACTAAAACACTTCAAGTTAAGAGATGTCTGTTTAACCTGGGTTTAAAGTTTGTGTGTACAGCAATTACCTGAAATTGACTGGGAGGAGTGGGGGTAGGAATTGGTGTTTCTTTGCAAACTTCTTTGCAAATATTCATTTGCTGAAAACCAGACAGTTGCCCTCTCCTGGTGGCCATGGCAATCAGGTATGATGTTCTCCCTCACTTTTCTCTTCCCTACACTAGGCCAAGCCTCAGATTTCTAGAACTCTTGCAACTCCTTGAGCTATCTACTGAACTCCTTTCAGTTTCCCTAGACCCCCCTTTTTTTTTCTTTAGGAATTTAGTTTAAAACTGGTTAGATATCATTGTCTGAAATCAAGCTGCCTTGCTCAGCTAGATTTTTTTTCATATTGCTTTCCCAGTTTGTGAAGATCTTGCTGACTTGGGCAGCCTGGATCTGGGGTGGTCTGGTTCTGATGTGTTCTGGATGTCCCTATTTTCTAGTCTGACACTAGATTTTTTGCCTAGTGATTTAGTTCTTCTTTCCTAATTTGTCAAGATCATGTACATCTGGGATGTGCGCCAAAAGCATTTGCAACACCTGCTGAAGTTAAAAACATCTCTGCTTTTTTTCCTCATTGCCCATTCTATAGTCCAAGTAATGACAAGGGCATGGGAGCTCCATTACAAGTCCCTGCTCATGGATCCAGTGGATAGTCTGGTGGCACACTCCCAGGCTGGTGGCACACTGCTGGCATGTTCCAGGGAGTTTTTCAGTCAGCTGTGTGCTGTTCTCACACTGATTAACTTAATAGGTTCCTCCAGTATTTTTCCACACTTCAGATTTAGGCTCACATCAACTGTTTGATGAGCCACATGTGACCCATGATCTGTGGGCTTTTGGTTTCCCTTCTCTGCCTCACTCCCCTTGTGCCCATGCCATTAGCAATCCAAATGAAGCCACATAGTTCAGATATTAGTAATTACTTTTCTGTATTTTAATTAACTTTACCAGGAGCCATTTAAACCTCTGTATCACTGTCTTGCTAATGTGAAGTTTCATAGAGAGAAAGATTAATTGAGCATATTGCAGAGAAATTATGCCTTCCCTTCTCACATGCATTAGCCATTTTTGTGTGTGATACAGGGTTTCACAGTTCTAATACTGAACCAACTTGCAGAAGGGATAGGGATCAAGCAAATCTTTATCTGGACCCAATTTAAAGTCAGATGAACATCGACTGGTTTCAGTGTCATCGTGTGAGCTGCCTCAGTGGTGTGAAATTTGGTCTTGCTATGACTGCTGAGCTAATTATAAATTATGAGAAATGTGGTCAATCATACTGATAACTTTAACATAAAAGATCACTTTTTGCACTTGGAAGAAACCAAATGGGGTCACGTTTAGGATGTGAACAGAGGGTAGATTTTACTGAAGTTGGGAGAAGCTAAGGAAAATTATAAATTTGGGCTATCAAAATACATAATCACAAAGTAAATTTGAAATTGGTACTAATGGGCTGATTCATATGATCATAATTATGTACATTCTTACAAAAAGGCCTGTGCTTTATCTTTATGAAGGTTTTCTTTTTTAGACACTGTAACAATTTGAGGCTACTCAATAGCCAAGTTCTTCTTCTATTTATGATTACAGGGGGTTTGATAGATTTATAGATACATACTGAAAAATATTTAATTGTTGGGGGGAGGGTGCTCCAGATGAAATTTTTCCAGGTAGAAAACAAGAAAACAATTCCCAATTGTTTTATTGTGGTCATTAACATGGATTTTTAAGTTATTTGTGTTTTCATATAAAGAGCTACCTTTTCTAAAGCCCTGTATTTGAACAACAGGTGTAACACTCACTATAAATTCAGGAGGTTCTTTAATCATTGGATTTTCATTTAGAATATGCAAAGGTTTACTTGGACTCAAAGTTCTATTTGGTTTTTTACCATACTAGAAAATGTGGGTTTCTCCCCTCGTACACTTGTGACAATCTATCTCTCTGGGCTTGAAAATTTGAATATGCTTAACCTAAGAGCACCCCTTAGAGGCAGGGATATTGTTCTTATTTTTTGGAGAACATTTATTAAGTGGATGGCTGAGGCACAAAGAAATTTAGCCAAGGTCAGAAAGTCTGCAGTTCTGTAGAAAATTACTAGCTGGTCCCCTGATACTAGATTATCTTTCTCATTTGCTGCTACTTGTTAGCAGCTCAAAATGCTCATGCATATGGTGTCCATGTGCTCTCCTTCTGTCCTTGAAATTGTTAGATTACTCCATGAAGTTGAATTTCTAAAGTCATTTCTTAAGTGAACACTCTCACTTCCTTTGCCCCTGTCTTAGCAAGTGATTTTTATCACCCTCGGCTGTGACACTTGATGCACAGTGACACCCAAGCAGAAAGAGATACAAGGATATGAGCAGAGAAGAACAACAGATACTGCTTTTGAAATCTGCTGGCACTGAACCTGAGCTTTAGTTCTCAAAAAGAAAAAAAAAAGATCAAATTTTAAAGGGATCTGATAAACAAATCATGAACCTTTCTCAAATTTAAAGTATCTGAGAAGTATAAAAAAAAAAGAATTATGAGACAAACAGCAGTTGTTCTCTTCTTGCATATCCAGAGTGTATCAGAAAAGGAAACCTTTATTTATCAAGATAGGGTGGATTAAGTTCTGGGTTTTGAAATTAAGGGTTGCTATTGGCTGGTTTTAATTTCCTTTTAAGAGTCATTTGAGAAACATTGTCTACTCTGTAATTTCACTTTCCAGATGGTCTCACCACTAGATTTAAATCTCTGAATAATTTGTAGAGTATTTTAATGCTTCCCTACAAGTTCCCTGTTCTTACAAAAGTAGAAGAAATTAAGGCGGTGCTTAAATCAATAATTATTTTGCTTAAACTTTCCAAGTTTGCAAAAGAATAAATATTGTAAGTGCTGTTTAAGAAGATGCATTTGTGAATTAAGCAAGAGCTGGGCCTTTAATGAAAGGATGTGTGTTCTGCTCTTGACCTTTTTTCCCCATTTGTTTCTTTGCTTCTTGAAGCTTTGGAGCTAAATATTTTCCTTTTTTTTTTGGTGTAAATCCAGAGATGCTCTTAAAATTTTAACCCATTAATCTATTTCTTCCCTTGCAGCAAGCTGTAGAATCTCATTCTCCTGAGAAATTCACCTGGCTAAAAATACCCTGCTTTAATACTAATTTTAGAAACCTCTATATTTGAAGTATATAAATGGTTAGATATTATGTGTATTATTAGACGTGAGCTGTTGGTACATTTTGTACACAGGAAGCTGCTGGTTTTCCATTCACCAAGAACTGGAATTCAGTCAAACACTTGGTACTTAGTTGTATGCCTCTAATTTTATCTGTAAATTATTTTTTCTGAAATAGTTTGTGGAAACAGTCTCAGTTTCTTCAGTTTTGCAAAGCACAGGCATGGAAATAACTGCTAAAATTTAAAACAAATAAACGACCTATTAAAATAAATGAGAAAACAGGTCAGTTCTTATTTTAAAACAGGCTGAGATCTGAAGTTTTCTTCTGAGTCCACCTTTTTTTGCCTCTTGAAAGTATTTTTAGGTGTGTTATCCTTGGGTTATTTTTCATTTAAATTTTGGGTTATTTTAGAATTGGAAGCAATGTGTGGGAAAACAACGCCTGAAAGGAAAAAGTATCCAACTTCTGCATTTGAAAATGCACTTTTACGAGGACTTTTTCCCCTGTTTGTTAAGTTTTGGACTGACCTATCATCGTATTTTGACAATGTCTTGTTTACTTTCATTTTTTAGCCTGTGTTCATCCCTTGTTTTGGATGTTTCCTTAGGTCCTTTTCCTTGTGTGGGTTTTTGTCTCTGCAGCCGTGGCTACAAGTTGCCACATCCTCTCTTTCACAGTTGGAAGAAGTCTCTCTACTGTCTTTATTTTACCTGTCCTGTCACTAATATTGGTCCATTTTTCTGTCCTGTCCTTTAGGTAATGACAGCTATGGTATAATCCAAAAGTGCCTTGGCTTTACTGAAGCCTTCTTGGAGAAATCCAGAGATGTTTGTCTCACTGCTGAATGGAGTGAGCTAGTTCTGCATATCCAGGCTTTCTCATGAAATACATAATCCATAAATAAATAGAAACTCTGAACCAGCCCTTGACAGGCTGACTTACTCTCTGGCTGCAGCAGTGGCTCTTTTCAGTGCTGGGGTCCTGTTGGCTTGGTTACACTTTGTCCAAAGAAAAAGGCTGGACCAACTTCTCTGACCATTTCCATGTCCCCCTCATCTCCCAAAGAACATTATAGGAGCTGGCAAGGCCTTTTAGCCAAAGCAGATAGATTTTTCAGAGTTGTTTAGGGAGAGCATCTTGTAGGACAAGTGTCTGAGGACACCCATGCTTTGCTCTTGGGAGAAGTGGAAGAGCTGTGTGTCAGGCTGGAATTGTAATTTGATGTATTCATGTCTCATGGAGCGACATTCTCAGTCATGAAGGCTGTTATAGTAGTACCTTTTTGTTTCATGCATTGAGGGGATATTCCCTGATGGGATTGCTTATCTTCTGCTGAAAATGCCGACCAAAATTTATTATATTGTCTTTTTCTGCCGTCTATTAATTCTATATACTTGCCTATTGGTAGAACAAAATCCCTGGTGGGATTTCATGTTGCTGATCTAGCTTGTGTGACATTTTATGGTGAATATGGCTACTGAGACATTGTTATACTTGTATATCTTGAAACAAATATTTAGAAGAAGATACTTTTTATCTTTAGCCATCTCCACTATTGGAAACTAAAGGTAATTTCAGTACTGACATTTTGATCCACAGAGATCAATGTGCAACTTTGATTGCAGCTGGAGGAGACACTAATTAATGGATCAGTCTGGTAAGATGAATTTGATTCCATTTTGAATTATTCTCCATTTGCCAGAGACCTATGGATATTTAAGTCTTCAAAACTGATCGAAAAAAATGTCACGTGTTGTGTTGAGGTCAAATGTGCATTGACCATTTGATGCAATAGCTCAGAAATGGATTTCACTTTTCCTGCTCAATAACCAGGGGTCAGTCTGCTTCTTAGGACAGCCACATGTATTGCAGACTTGTCTGGGGCTTAACTGGGACAGATTATTTTGGGAAGAAGTATTTTTGGCATTTCTGCATCTTACTCCTCCGGGATGGGCTCTGGAGCACACAGGGGTCTGATCCTCCATGGAAATGTGCCAGATGGGCACTGCCAAAGAAAACTGGCAAAAAGGTGCCTGGTCCTCTAGTGTGGAGCTGGAGAGGGGAGACAGCAGCATCCTACAGAGCCTCTCTAAGAGGATTGCAATGAATTTGCTTTATATCACTGAATCAAACCTCTTTCTGCTTTTCAAGAGGGAAGAGCAGTGGTTGCCTAGGATCCTGTTTCCAAGCAGTAAGATACCAACTTCCCGCACTGCAGCAATGTAGATTTTCCTTTCCTGCCTTTAAGATGTCTTTTGGCCTTCCCCTAGGGAAGGTTTGGTTTTGGACCATGAGGAGTGATTGGTGGTGCAACCACCAAGGTGCAATAGTTTGTGGTTGGATGTTGTGCCCGTGGGTCACCACCACTGGTGGGTTGGTTTATCAGGTTTGATAGCAAGGCAGTTTACCTCATTTTTAACACAAGAATTAATTCTACCTTCTCCTTGTTGAGCAGGTTACCTCAAAAAGGAACCTGAAATAATAATTTTTAGAAGTCTGTGGAGCTCCTAGACTTCTTAGTAGCAGGTCCTTCACTCTCTTTTCACCATTTAAGCTTTGTGCTGAAATTTAATCTTTTGGCCACAACTAGTGTGAACTAAGGAGGATGTAACCCTCTTTATCCAAGTGTTCTTAGATTCAGCAGAAGAGACGTTTGTGTTGAATAAACACAGATTTTCATCTATTCCCTTCACAGTCTGAGGAATGTCCACTGGCGTTGGACATGGTGGAGGGGACTTATGCCACCCTTGGCTGCTGTGTCAGCGTTGCTGAGCCGATGACCTGTCAGATCCACTCAGTGGTTATTATGCAGCATTAAGCAAAGAGAGATTTGAAATTTCAGTTCCCCTGGCAAATAGTTGAATTTTAAATAATTTTTCAGCGGTTCTTAGTAGCATATATAAATGGATTTTCAACAAATAAAAGCCCCAGGCTTTCTGTGCACATGGGCACGTTTTGGTCATGCAAACAATACCTGTAGTGGAAGGAGGCTCTTGCAAACCCTCTTGTGAATAGCTGCAGCATCACTCAAAGCCACTACCCACCCTGCCTCCTCCTCTCCTCCCTGACAGCAGCTGAAATGGCAGGGCTTGGTTTGGCCAGTACTTTGCATCCTTTACAGCAATGCTGCTGACACTGGGCTGAAATGGATGGGAGCTGAGCTAATTTGCATGATTTAAAATGCCAGCTCGGTTTAATGTAGAGCAGCTGGTATATACTTAACTCCTTCAGGAGAAAACTTAATACCAGCAGATCGCATTATCCAGGGCTATGCTACACACGTTTCTTTCTTTCTTTATCTATCCCTTCTCCTTGCTGCTTTCTAGAACGTTTGTAAAGTTCATTTATGCGTGGCTCGCAAAGGGCTCTGCTCGCTGCTGATATTTCTGTATCTTGCAGAGTTCATAAAGTAATTGGTCCCACCGTGTGGCAAATATTTGTTGCAGCTCCTGAGCATCCACTTACACACTGACCTGAGCAGATAGGACTCTAAATTAAGATGTGTCATGGTGAAGGGTGGTGAGATTAGTTGGAAGAGGGACAGGTGTAGAGGTCTGGATTAGGTGGATTACTGCATCCTCAATTTCATAGGGTTAAATTTCAAGGTTGGAAATGGCTAATTCCACAATTACAGAATTAAAATATGCTGTGCTATCCTCTGGGTGCTGTGTCGACAGCAAGAGTCACCTTGTGAGGGAAGGAGGAGTGGGAGGATCAAAGAACTCCTTTGCTCCCCTGAAATAATTAGGATAACCTCAGTGAGAGGATGGAGGGAACATAATCTTTTAATACCAACCTTTCTCAAAATTGACCTTGTCATGGGCAGATTCAGCCTCTCACAGAGGAACAGCCTCTCACAGAGGAGTCACTTTTACTGCGTCAGAAGTGCTGGCGCAGTATCTCATCCTCTGCCAAAATTCTCTTTGCCCTTCCCTGGGTGATCAGCCACTTCTGCCAAAGACTCTGAACGTGCCTTTGGATGAGCTGTGGGATATTAATGGACTTCACAGAATCAGGGCTTCCTTAAGGCACTTACAATGGAGCTTTCAATTCCTCTGGAAATCCTTTATTCTGTCAAACCTCAGCTGAGTTTTCTCTTGAAACAACAGTTTCAAATGGTCACTTTTGAAGAACCTGAGCAGTTTCAAGTGCAAGCCATTAAGCTGAAGATAAAAAGTGTGTTAGGTTCTTTTGACACGGATAAGTCCTTAAGGGTTTCATCTCAAATTTGAGCATTTCTACACCTTCTAAAAACCTTGGTGGTGGACAATGCCATGTAGTCACTCAGCTGATATCAGTGCTGTGTTTGGTGGATGGAACAGGAAAGTCATGTCATACAAAAGGAAGGACAAGTCTTCCCTAATGAAAACTGATTATTGTCTTTTTTGTTGTGAAAGGGAAACCTCTAAGAAGATGACCTCCCATAATCTTCTCCCATGAATTCTGGCAGGATAAATTGTCCTTGGTGATGAAATACTTAATTCTTTCATCTTGTGTTGTCCCTGGCTAAGATCATTAGCATGCCTGCATTCTGTGGAAGATTATAGCCCTGTATTATATAGGCAAATTATTTATGTTGTAGTGAATGGATTCCACAACTAGGCTGAACATCTGAATGTTTTTGATGTATAATACATAAATAAGTTCAAACATCTGAGAAAAAGCCTTTACTCTTCCAGGTAAAAAATACAGTTAAGCCACATGTATCCATCCTTTAAATAGACAGAAACCATTTTGTGAGACGGTTTAGAAGGTTCCTTTCTAGCTGAGGTAAAGCAGTGTGGTTTAGTGATTGGTTGTCAGTCATTGGGTCAAAACTTGGAACAAACAAGGCTATTTGTGTTTATCAAGTGTGACTCCAGGCTTCTGGAACAGGAGCAAGTCAGCCAACTTTTCATTTATGCTGTGTGTGAGAGCTGTCTGTGAGTTTGTAAATCCTCACCAACCATGTCACTTGGGTGTCTCAAGTAAAGTTTTTCTTTTTATAGCTAAGACATAAGTTTATTTATTTTAATGCTTTTCCATTGGTTAATACAAACTTTTCAGGGATCCAAGCTTGACCTCTAATGCTTATTATTTCATTCCTTGCTATTTTTCACCACAGATATTTTTATTTTGCCGTTTTTAGGACTTTTCCAGCTGGTCAGAAGGTTAGGAAAGCCAGTTCCACCAGACTGGACATGCTGTGAAAAAGCTTGAAGAAATTGTAGGAGTAGTTTTTTTGGCACCCTTATTTTGAGCTG
Source organism: Petroica traversi (assembly GCA_025920805.1). NCBI lineage: Eukaryota > Metazoa > Chordata > Aves > Passeriformes > Petroicidae > Petroica > Petroica traversi. The sequence goes on along the minus strand of JAHLSL010000073.1, from coordinate 1,404,468 downwards.
TGCCTTTCTGCCAGGAGGGGTTTCTGTCCTGAAGAGCAGGGAGGATGCAGGGTGAGTCTGAGCCACAGACCATCAGCATCATTGTCACCTCCTTGCTGCCTGCTGCAGTTTATCACCAGCAGCTCCCTTCTCTCACAGGTGTTCTGCAGAGATAAATCCATTATAATTCCAAGCAGCTCAGGTGAAGTGATACCTGGAGCCATGAATTTTCTTAAATAGCTAACTGGGGGACTTCTAAACCTTCATGCATGTGTGATCTGTTTTTTTCTTATTGATCTTCTTCTTAAGGTAGTACTTGAATCAAAGCAAGAGATACTCGATTTAAAGTTCTTTCCGGTAATGATTTATGGATTTTAATAAAACTTGTGAAAATAGAAGTCACATTGTTAAGAGAAGATTCTCACCTATAAACAGATATCATTACTTTTGGCTGTGCCTTCTGAAAACAGCAATTTATCCTTTATTGCTGAAAATAATTTAAAGAGAAGAAGAGAATCAAAGAGCTGCACATGCTATTTCAGATTATAATGGGGAGTTTGTGGGTTCCCATCTGCACTCACTTCTATGCCATCTGCCCACGAGGAGAAAATCATCAGCTGAGAAAATAGGAGGGTGTCCTGCATTTACACAGCCACAGAACCACCAATTACACATGAAACCTTTTGAGATTTGTAATGGAACCTGAGCCTGTGATAGCCCTGCTCTGAAAAGGAAAAGAGTATAAAAAAAGGCCACTGAGATTTTGGAGGATGGAAAAAGGAGATTTTAAGCCCCATGAAATGCATGATTGACCATGTTAGTAGAAGCGAGGACTCTGCAGAGTGTTAATTTGTAGTATGTAAAACAGCTGAGAACTATCTGTGAAGGCTGAGATTATGCTAATTTATGCAGTCCACATTGCTACTGCAGTTTTAAAATAGCATTTTCTAGAGATCTAGAGCTGCTGCAGGTTGGTTTTGTATTTAGCTCTGCAAATTTTACCCCTTTTAACATAGAACAAAGCCTGAATTATGTGGCTTTTTTATCACAGAATCACAAAATAGTTATGATTGGAAGGGACCTTTGGAGCTCATCCAGTCCAACTCCCCTGCCAAGGCAGGGTCATGTAGAGCTGGTTACACAGGAATGTGTCCAGGTGGGTTTTGAATACTTCCAGAGGGGAACAATCCCTGACCTCCCTATGCAGCCTGTTCCACAGAATCACAGAATATGCTATGTTGGAAGGGACCCACAAGCATTATTGAGTACCATTGCCTGCACAGGATGCCCTAAGAATCACACCATGTGCCCGAGAGTGTTTTCCAAAAGCTTCCTGAGCTCTGCCAGGCTTGGTGCTGTGACCACTGCTCTGGGGAACCTGTTTCAGTGACAAACTACCCTTTTCTAATTCCAACCTAAACCTTCCCTGACACAACTTCAGGCCATTCCCTCAGGTCCTGTCACTGCCACAGAGCAGAGATGAGGGCCTGCCCTCCTCTTCCCCTCACAAGGAAGCTGTAGACTCCAATGGAGTCTCTCCTCAGTCTCCTCCCGACTGAACAGACCCAATGCCCTCAGCCACTGCTCACATGGCTTCCCCTCAAGGCCCTTCACCATCCTTGTGTGTCTTTTGGACACTCTCTGATGACTTAATGTCTTTTTTAGGCTGTGGTGCCCAAAACTGCCCCAGCACTCGAGGTGAGGCCGCTCCAGCTCAGAGCAGAGTGAGACAATCCCCTCCCTTGCCTGGCTGGTGATGCTGTGCCTGATGCCCCCCCAGGACAGGGCTGACCCTCCTGGCTGCAGGGAGCTGACCCAGATTCAGCTGACCCATCGATCAGGACCCCCAGGTCCCTTTCTGTGGCACTGCTTTTCAGTGTCTCATCCCCCAGTCTGTCCGTACATCCAGGGCTGCCCCATCCCAGGAACAGAATCCAGCACTTTCCCTTGTTGAATTCCCTGTGGTTGGTGATTGCCCAGATCTCTAATATTCTGAGATCTCTTTGCAGGGCCTCCCTGCAGGCTCCTCCTGGTTTTCTGTCATCTGTAAACTTCCTTAGTATTCCTTTGATTCCTGCATCCAAGTTATTAATGTAGATGTTAAAGAGCACAGAGCCTGATGGGGCCTCACAGAACCCCATTAGTGAAAGTCTGATGCCACGCCATTCACTGTCACTCTTTGCACCCATACCATGAGCCAGTTGCTCACCCATCACATGATGTGTTTATCCAGCTGTGCTGGATACGTCCTCCAGAAGGTCACTCTGAGAGACAGTATCAAAAGCTCTACTGAAATCCCAAACAGTTGATGTAATCACTTTATCAACCAGGTGAGTTCCTTTGTCATAAAAGGAAATTAGTTTTGATAAGCAGGACTTTCCCTCAGGAAGGTCTTGCTGTGCTCTCTGGAGTGATGCAGTGCTTGCTGCTGTTCCCCCTTTTGTGGGGCTCTGACTGGTTCTACCACATTGCATTGCTTCCATTCCAGAGGCTGAAAGGCAAACGTTGGTCCTCTGGCTCAGAAATGGCACAGGAATATTAGCAGATGCTGTGAACAGCTGCAGTGTTAGGCCTGAGGCTGAATGCCCAAAAGAATTAAATGAAATTAAAGTGTGTTTTGGGTTTTTGGTATCTGGTTTTGTTTTGCAGAGCTCGACACCTGTTACTCAGATGTGTGGTGCCTTGGAGTACCTTGGAGAGGTATTTGGCTCATCTTCTGCCACTCTACGTGTCATTGTTTTGGGTGCTTATGGGATGTAAGGAACAAAAAGGCAGGGGGGGAACGTCCATGTACTAGCTGTGATTAAAACTAATTTTCAGGTTGTCATTTGAAGTACATTTCCAATGAGTGTGGGTGAAAATGAGACATAAGAAATCTGTTGCAGCTGGAGTTAGTGGCTAATTTCGTATTCTGCTTTTGTGTTTCAAATTCTGAAGGAGCTAGAATGGTTTTTGCAGTTCAAGTCATAATTTAGCTTTATGAATAAAATTGCAGACAATACTGGAGCTGAAATTAAAGACCAAAGCAATCTGGAACAAAAAGTCCTAGTATGTAACTTGCATTTGAGCAGCTGTTCCTCTGACAAGAAGATGCTGTGGGTTTAGACTACCAGAAGATAAATCCATCCTAAGCATGAACACACTCAGTTTTAGAAGTCTTCAGTGATGGATGGAGGCCAAGAGAATATAATTCCCCTTCCTCTTTTTCTTCTACCACCTTCAGTCACATTTCCTTTCCCAGTGTTCAGATAAGACTTCTGTTAAAAAAGCTCATTTAACAGAATATCATAGTAGAGAACAGTGGTTACAATGCAAATTATTCCAGGTTCTACTTTAGGGTCATATAAAATGGTTCTCAACAGAAGAAGGGCTGTTAGGGAAGGAACAGCTGGAGGGCTGGAGGTGGAAGTTCCTGGTGGTCTGAGTTAATTGAGCACTCAGGACTGTAAATCTGAAAAGTAGGTGTAGATCAGTGACTCATTTTTGCTTACCTTATTGTAATTCCAGATAGGGAACTGGTGAGGTCAGATCAGAGATGCAACTCTATATAGGAATTTACCTAGGAATATATTTTTCCTAGAGCTCCATTTAGAGAAAACCCTACAGATCTATTTACCAGACTGCAGAGAGGTTTAGAAACCATAGTCCTGGGACACTGGATGAAGCCAGATTGCTCTTTGATTTCCAGCATCATCCCTCAGTGTGATGTCTGCAACTTGTGTTTGCAATGGCAATTAATTTCCATACACCAAGCCACCTCTTGATTGTTGGTAAAGCCAGACCATACAGTCCTAACTCACTTATAAGAACTCACTGAAATCTGAGAAATATAAACCACATTTTGGATCTAGCTTTCTGTTCAAATTCAGGCCTGGTGTACTTCTGTCATTCTCAGGTTATCAAAAAGTGTTTTTTTCTCTCCTGGTTTTCCATATATCATGGGGTTTGGGGCTTATATGCAGTGTTTGGATATGAGTGGAGCCTTGCATGCTGTTCCCTCTTTGTGGCAAAATACATCGAAGGGGTGTCAGTTTGCAGAAATCAAGTGAATGTGATGGATATCTGCATGAGGCAGCTACGCCTTTAGCACAAGAAGAGCAGGATTTGCCAGATTGGAAGTGTCAGTCACGGGTTCTTGGAAGCTGCTTAGGTTGGACCCAGCCTTTGGACTGTCTCACGAAGGATGAGTAGCTGCTGAGGGTCCTTTTTATTCTAGATGCTTAGTCTGAGGCTGAGTTCAAGTTTAAAAAAGCTCGGGGTAGGGCTGAGTGAAGGGCAAGCGGGGAATGAGCAGCTGGTGCTGCTGGGGTGCTGTGGGGCGGGTTAGCTGGGCTGCTATTGCCACCTGGTGGAGCTGGGCAGAACCAAATCCCACCCCATTCTCCTTCCCTTTCCCGGGTGAGCTGCGTGGGATTCAGTAGCCATGGGGCATGGTTAAGATTTAATATGGATGTGCGTTTATTGTAGATAATTCTTTCAGTGTCGGAAAAAAAATCCACGGTATTTTATGACCATCATTTATTTTGGGCATAGATAATGTTGTAAAAAATACATAATGGAGCCTTTCTTTGAGCATCATTGGATTCTGAAACTGGAATTGCCAGAAACCAGTACTTGTATGGCTGGAAATTCATCCAGAATGTGCCTTTCCTGGTACAAAAATGGAACAGGAGGTAACGTGTTGTCTCCTCTCCACCAGAGACACGCTCTGACCTTGTGGCATCTGGGTGCAGAGCTAATGAACATCTCTGAATTGCTTCAGCAGGGTCCAGTCACTGCATTACCAGGGCAAATTTGATTACCATAAGTGATTAGTGTCTTATCTTGCCGAAATTAGTGGATCATTATCAAATGATGACTTCTTGCACATAATGTGACTTAATTGTCCTTTCATTATAAAGAGTTTTATTGCAATCCTTTTAGCAGGGGAATACAGATTAAGTTGTAGTTACCAAGAAAAAAAGGAGATCACTGTTCAGCCCCTCCTTTTCGGTGACAAAGCCACATTCTGTAGCTTAATCTGTAGATTCTCTGTTCCTACAAAACATCTGCATCTGCTGGAGCATTTCAGAGCTTTATAATGTTTTTCAGTGAAGTACTGGCATAGGTTATTTGCTGTGAATCTTGCAGGTAGCACATCAGAGCTAAGATTAGCTTTGTCATGTATTGAAATTTGATGTGACCTATGGTGGAAGTCTGGCCTAAAGGTCTCTTTCCCTCTGTTGTAACTTCCATGAACTGTGCCACATAAATCTCTATTTTGGGGGAAAAAAATGTAAATCCATAATATCAGAAGCATTTGCTTGGAATTACGGCTGAAGAATTTCCATTGTGTTGTCAGGTCTGGAAGTTTTCCCTGGAAGTGTTCAAGTGTTTTAAGCAGCCTCGTCTAGTGGAAGTTGTCACTGCCCATGGCAGAGGTGTTGGAACTAGATGGTCTTTAAGGTCCCTTCCTATCCAGACCATGATCCTTCATAATGAAAAGAAAGTAATTTTAATAGAGGAAAAAATATTTCTGAATCAGTTATACTATCCTTACATCTATTACCTTTGGATTTCCAGTTAATATGGCAGTGTGAGCCAATTTAACGGGACCTGAAATACAAACTAAGTGGTGCCCTTTGTGTGCAAAGTCCCTTCCCTCATGAATATCAAGGGCTAATTTTACTTGGCTCTTTCAAGCCACCTTCACACTGCATTTTTGGCTGAAGGACAACCATTCTGACTAGTTATTTTGTGACTTGCTGTTCTGTATTGTCATTAAAGCTTATTAGATTTCTAGGCTTGTTAGCAGTCATCATAATTTTGCATAGAAGCCGTTAAACCAGCAGGAAGCAGAATGATTTTTGTCAGTCAGTTGTTAACAATTTCAGTTATTAATATTCCCTGAAATGGAAGCCAGACCTTATTTCTTGTGTGTGGTGGTTGTTTCATTTTTTCTTTCTTTCTGGTTCATATGTGCTTAATCCTCACAGTACTTGGAGAATGAATTTGATCACGGTGGTACAAATGCTGCTTACAGGGATCTCAGATTGTAATGTGCAGTGAGAGGGGATGAAATATATTGAATTTGAGGGGTCTTTTTCTGTTTGCATTTTGGTTTGCTTGCTTGCTTTTTGGTTTGGTTTTTTTTTTTTTTTCTTTTCCAAAGACTTTGTAATTGAACATTTCCAGTCTTTTCTGTGGTTCTGCCAGCACACCAGAAGGTCTTTGAAGATCATTGTTCTTCCCACCTTCCTTCTCTCCTTCATCCCAGGTTCTGCTCCCCCTGGAAGCAGCAGGTGAAAGGTGGCTGCTGGAGCTGGTTCAGGATGGGTTTTAGGTGGGCTTTACTGCCCAGGTGAGCATGGAGCTTCTCAGGGGAGAAGTGAATGAAATGCAGGCACCCCTGGCACAAGTAAGAGTCACCCTGGTGAGGCTGGGCCGTGCTCAAAGGATGCTGAGAGGTGAAGGGTTGCTCCATTTAGCCAAAGAGCTCCACCACTTTTTATTGTCCAGGAATGCTCCACATCTGTGACAGAAGTACAATGACTTCCCAAACCACAACAATGGGATACACAATTTTTGGAAGGCATCCTCAAGCAGATGTCTCTTTTTACCTTGCTCTCTTCCCTCCTCTTCTCCTTCCCTTTCTTGGGACTTGGATGAACCAAACCTCAAAGTTTCCAAGGCAAAGGTCAGTGGAACACTGCTTCTTTTGGGCCGAGTGCTTGGAGAGTAAACCAAGCAGCATTAATAATATTTATCTGCAGAGGAAAATTAATAATAGCTTGTTCTCAGGTTTATTTATTTTTCCTACTCATTAGTGAAGTGCTGTTACAGTAGCAGCAGTCTTCTTTTTTTTTTTTCCTTGGTCTGTGATTTCAACTCTGTGTAGCCAGACTAGAGGTTGGAAACCAATCTTGTTTTCAGAGGCTCCTTGCCTCTGAAAATAACATTGTGCTCAGAACTACCACATTTTAGGATATTCAGAGCATAGTTTGACACTGTTTTAAAATCTCTAAATAGCTTAAAAGCACTATTAGTATCTCCTCTTTGGGGCATGGCCTGACACCAGTGAAATACTGCTTAATAAAAATGAGAAATGTTTAATTCAATGTAATCGAACAGGTCTGATTCTTTTATACCTTGCAGCTTATGTCATTGCTAGTTACACAAGTTGAATATTAAGATGAAATGCTAAATTACATGGTCAAACTAAAAGGCAAAGAAAAGTCAGATCCCATAAATCTTAATTGGATTTTCCTTTTTTTTCTTTAGTCATTGTATTAAGGTACATTGAGAACAGGCCAGCAATGATTTTTAATGCTGACATATAAGTTAATTGGACACACAAGTGATAGGAAATGGTGCAAGTAGGGGGAAATTCTAATTCTTGTATTCTAATATAACTTTATAACTGAAAACCTGTTAACTGTTTAAGTGAATCCCAGACAAAATGCTGATGTTATGTTCTTGGAGAGGCATCTCAAATTGAGGCTGATCACTGAGCTTAGTAAATGCTAATTACTTTGTTCAAGTCAGACTTGGCTGCAGGTCATAGTCTAGACTGGGCCAGTCTGGGGAGCTGATTAAAGTAACATGCACTTCTTTGCACCATCATGAAAATATAGTCCAATTCTTAGAGTCATTTGAATGGTACTAAAACTCTTTTTGACATTTACGGGGTGAGGATGTGCTCTGTTCATTCGCTCAAAATAAAGTGAACTCAGCAAAATGGTTCTGCTTGTTTTCTGTGGGCCATGCTGAAGCTTCTTTTTATTTATTCACGTATTCTGTTTATCTCATATTTTGAGATACAGAAGAATAACAGTGCCAGTAAGCCATGGGAGTAATCCTTGATGATGATAATATGTGGGAGAATAATATTAAATTAAAAACATATATTCATAGCTCTGTGCTATTTTACTAATCCATCAAAAACATAAACCAAGATTTGTAGCAGAATTTTTGTGTTTATTTTCAAACAAGTGATAATCCCTTTAGAATACCAGGAATATTAATTGGATATCAACTCCAGGGACTAGAAAAGCTTTTCTTAGATAAAACTTGTTTCCAGGACCCCTACCTTAGGCAGCTCATCATTTGTTTACCCTTTAGATGAATCTCTCTCTTTTAAAGTAGTAGGAATATGTTCAGATTTGGCTGTCTGTATCCAGCATCGTGAATAAGAATTTGCATTTCTATTTGATACAGCCTAGAGCAGCCTCTCATGATAAATATTAGCATTTTCATTTTCTTTTTTGTCACTACTATTTCTGTTTCTGTCCTCAATTTCCAAGCACAAGGACAGAGTAGCTAAGTAATATCTTTTGCTGACTTTTAGACTGCTGCAAACTCTTTTGAGCTTGAATGGATCTTGATATTTTTTTCTTCCCTAACTGACAAGATTGATGATGTGGCATGATGAAAATTAAGAGAAGAGTTGAAAGCAAGCAGAGAAGATAATATTTGAAATAATTTAAAAAAATAAACCAGGTAATTTTTTAGGAAAGATTGTTTTCCAGTCAATGGACTTAATACGTGATATATATTAATTTTTTAAAACTAACTTGAAGAGTAGGGAGAAACATGCAGTAAGTTCCTTTTTCTTACTTCTGCTATTATCAAACACTTGTAGAGCAAGAGAGGTTCCAGCTGTCCACAAGTGCAGCGAGCCAAGGGGAGGCTGGCAGAGGAGGTGAGGGGACAGCAGCTGGAAGGGAGGTACAAAAGAGCAGAAGTAGCCAGCCAATTGGAGAATTTTTTTGCTTTAACAGGCTGATGTTTTAAGATGTTGGAATACTATGGAAGGGTGCACTGCAATGTGCTCCACTACACTTTGAAACTCTCAGTTATTGCACATCTTGTATGCACGTTTCTACCCTGCTTTTATCTTCAGAGTTCAAGAGATTATCAAAGGAGACATGCATTGAACTCTGTCATTAAGGCTCAAATTATTTAATTCCTTGTATCTTTGTTCAGTAATGTCAAATTAGCACTGCTCTGGCTGCAGCCTGCCATTCCCCCATGACATGCACAATGAGTGTTATTCTGAGAAAAACTGAAAAGTTGCTGCATTCAACTCAGCAGACTCTGGGTATGCAGAGGAAGAAGAATTACCTTTTGCTATGTACGATCATCTAAAGTAATTGTGTTTTTCACAACAGCGTTCCCTGTGTTAAAAACCAACAACAGAAACCCCCCAAAGGACACAAGTCAAATAACAAATGAGTTTCTCAGTTTCTGACTATGGTTTAATTTCTTAGCTCAGGTGGAAGGTTCACTAAGGGTACAGAACTCTAATGGGAATTTCTAAAAATCAGTTTTGATTGTGCCGCTGAATTAAAAGTGAATTTATTGGGGAGAGAGAGAAGATCCTTGTTGAGCACCCAAGCTGGGTACTTGGGTACCCTTAGCACGGGACCAGGGTTTTCCCTGTTTCCATGTGTCCATTAATTTATGATGTGCAGGCTTTCAAAACCAGTGGCTGTTGTGCAGCAGCTGGGAATGTGCCTTGCTCTAGTTACAAGCCTACACTAAGAGCTTTTCTTCATCATGTAACTTGCCATTTTGGGTAAGAGGTGAGATCTACCCCAGTGTTGCTGTCCTTGGTGGTGTTGGTCCTCGAGCAGCTCTTCCAGAGTAGGAAGCATTTATCATGAAAATACTAGACTGCATTTCATAACCTGCGTTTATAGCTCCAAATTGCTGCCTTCAGGGAGCTGATTGTGGCTGATGACTGAAAGGGAAATGATGCATCCCTGAAGTCATCTGTGCCTGAGAGGCTGGGGAAGGGGTCACACAGAGGTGGTTCTGTTGGGCTGGCAGCATCTCCCTCCTGTCTCTTGGTCGAGCAGGAAAAGCAAGGGGAGTTATGCAAGGCTGCCCATGGTGATATCAGCCTCTGACTCAGAGCCATGCCATGAGCAAAGCATGGAAGCTTCAAAGCAGATGCTCTGATAAACAACCAAAAACTAATGGTTTGGCCCTTATTAATCCATTTACACTGTTTCATGCTATTGTCACCAAACTCAGAACAAGCCTGGGCATTGTACTTACTTGTTTAGAGTTGTGGATGCAGGTTCAGAAGGCAGTGCTGGAAACCTGAGTGTGAGGAGAACAGCAGCATCCAGAACCTTCTGTGGACCCTGGAAAGAATTATTTGGGAATTACTTAGTTGGGAAGACACTTACCCCAAGAGCAGGTTAACTGCAGCTTTTACAGGCATACTGCTTGATGGATTCAGCTCTAATTAGAGCCTTAGGATGGCCTGGGTTGGAAGGGACCTTAAAGATCATCTTGTACCAACCCCCCTGCCAAAATCTCCTCTCCAAACCCACACCTTTCACCAGACCAGGTTGCTCAGAGCCCCATCCAGTCTGGCCTTGGACACTTCCAGGGATGGGACAGCCACAGCTTCTCTGGGCAACCTGTGCCAGGGCCTCACCACCCTCTCAGTAAAGAATTTCTTCCTTAATATCCAATCTAAACCTTCTCTTGCTTTGAAGTCATGCTCCCTTGTCATGTAAAAACTCTCTCTCCATCTGTCTTATAGGCAGCCTTCAGGTACTGGAAGGTCACCCCTAATAAAGTCATTATATGTTTCAGTATTTCTGTATTTGTATGCATACACAATTTCATAATATAAATTTCAACTCAAACCTACTATATAGCTCTTTGGGTCACAGAATTTTGTGTTCCTGAATTAGCAACCACTTCATTAAGAGTGAAGCATAACAAGGTTGGCAAAAGGATCTGGTGGATACCAGTTGTTATGAAGTGTTCCAGGTGGCTGATCAAGGCTATGAGTAACAGCTATTTTTTTATTAAATCTTGATATGTGTTCCTTTGTGGGACAGGTTTCAGAAGTTATGGGGAGAGATCCTTTGTTAGCACTGAGCAGCTTTGTCTGCAGACTAATTGAACCACCTTTCCACACTATTCTGCATTTGCTTAAATAGAATTGCTTAGTTAATTTTAAATTCTTGCTGTTCAGGGCAGTTGGCATAGACTCAGCAGAAACAGAGCAAATAACATTTTTGTGTCTGTATTTTAGTCTGCCTATTAAAATAATATGACTCAAGAATTGGTCTCAAATATAGTAAGTCAATCTATTTTTGTTTGGTATCAATATTATTATTTTTTACGTGTTGGGAAACTGGGGAAGGACAAGTCAGGTCACAGATCTGGGAGTGTGGGCTGGGATTATGTTCAGAAGTTTTAATCCAAAAACATCATTGCCATATGATTTTTGGAGGAGGACCCATAGATTTCCTTGGCAAAGCTAATCCATGGATTATTGTCCTTTTCAGACCTTTGGACTGTGGGACCAGAGTGGTTGGATGAGGCTCCTTTTGGTGACCATTGGGGCACTTGTGTCCCCCAGATCACAGTGAGAATTTACTGCTCTCCATCAACTGGGTGGCCTTGTTAATATTGTCAGCATTGCTTAACCAGTATGTGTTCAGTGTACTGGCATTTTTGTTACTTTGTTTAGCATTTTTTTTCCCCCAACACATTGTGTTCTGTATCAAGCATTTACTTAAAACAAAAATCCCCTAGACTCCAGCTATTTCTTGGTGCACTGGTGAGCTGTTGAGTACTAGCAGACTGGGACTTGGAGCACAGGAAGCTTTCCACTGCTTGAATATATTCCTTGGAATACTTGAAGACTGCTGTGTGTTACCTTGGGCTGCTAGCAGGAGTCAGGTGATAGTATAGATTTGAGGTCGGCAGGAACAGATCTGTGGCTGGCTGATACACTTTAATGGGGAACTTGGAAATAACCTTTGATGATAAAGTAAGACAGCAATAAATGTGATAATTCACTCTGACTTCCTCCATAAAACAGTCCACATGACTTCTGCTGATTTGCTTTCATTTTTTTAATTAGTTCATGTTATGATCTCATATTTGTCCTTACTCTTCTCTGACAAATGAAATGGAGCTGTTTGAATCCTGTCTTGTGATCCACATTTTTCACTCCTTAAGTCATTCTCGCGGCTCCTCTCTGAAGCCTCTCCAAAGGTTAAACCTGTTGAACTGTTTTACGCAACCAGCATTAAGCCCAGCAGGTGATAAAGCCTGTTCTTGCTTGATAACCACCTGTTCTTGTGTGCAAGTGTTGCATCACCCCTATACCCAGAGCACAAACCGTAGAATCCTGGTGGCACATCATGGCTGTGATGCTTTCCAGCACACTGAGCTCATGGAGAGTCATTTGCTCTCAGGTTCCCCTTGTTACAAGATTGCTTTTGCTGTGTTAACACTTTTTCGTGGTTCTAGGCAGTATAGATGAGCTTCTTTGGCTTTGATCTTAATCTCTTTTTTGCTGTTTACCTCTCCCGTCACTGATGTGCCGCCAACAAATTTCGTAGCCCTTCTAGGGCTTGTTCAGAAAAGTAGGGCCAAAAATGATTCCTGGGCAGCACAGTCAAGCTGCTTATTTTCTTGAAGATAATTTTCCAGTTTTCATATATTTTTAAACCAATTAACTCATTTTCAGGCCACCAGATCTTTGCTGGGTTGATTTGTTATTATTCTGGTGTTCCCCGTGCCAAATGAAAATGAGGCAAGAGCACCCTCATAGAATCACATCTGTGTTATCACTTTTGTAAGTTGCTGTGAACTCAGCAGAAAATACCAGTTCAACAAGACGTGTTTTTCAGAGAAAGGGTGCTCATTTGCCAGTAATAATACTGTCTCCTTCAGCTGTTGATTAATTTTCTGTCTCATTTTGTACTTCTGTCTGGGACTGGTAGGAGCTTGTGACTCTCAAGGCCATCTCATTCTCTGGTACCCAGCATGAGCTGTCTCTGTCCTACAGAAGCTCCCAACAACTGCTGAAAATTAGGATTAACCATGTAGGCAGCTCCTTCATTGGGTCCTCTAATGGTGCTACTCAACTCAAGGCATCTCATCTGCTGGTTTAGAAAATGTTGAATTCAGAGACCCCTGCTCAACACCATTTTGAGGCTTTTTTTGGAATGAAAATTGTTGAGTATCTGTTGTGATTCCATGAGCTAGGGTCTTGTTCTCTCTGACATCATGCTTAGCAAAGTACTGCTATTGACAGCTTCAAGATTGCTAAGATGCTTTCAAGATTGTAATTTGTAGATATTTGCATTCTGTAATGCGTCAAAGGAAAACCTGTGTCATATAGTAAAAATAAATAAAACCCCAGCTTTCCGTGAACAGATTTTAGTCTTTTTGACCAAAATGCATTGAAAAACAGTAATAAAAATCTCTAATATGCTTCCTTTTTCAGATAAAAAACCAACCAAACAAAACAAAAACAACAAAATGTTGATGTGTTTAAAAAGTAAAAGTAATGGGTAAGTACAGGAGAGTGGCTTTGTTTAATGACTGCAGAGCAAGCTGTTAGCACACGTATTTTTCATAGGCAAACAATGAATTATTAGTGAACGTATTTCCCCAAGCTTTCTTTATAGTAAATTTTGCACAGACAATGACTGTGTGCACTGAGTTCATTCATAATGTCTCCAACACCTGTTTCCTCCTGTTTTTCCAGCAGTTTTATTTAGAAAGCATTGGGAACTGAAATGATGTCTGTTAGAGCCTGGGGTTTGCTGGGGACATGTGTTTCTGTGTCACTGAGGACTTGCTGGTGAATAACAAGTGTATTGTTCAACACTTTAATAGGGAAGTTTAGATGCCCATTAGGGCTGTAAATAACATCCTTTCCCGAAGGTTCAACTTAATATTGACCGCACGGCATCATGTATGTGTTGCTGAAGGTCATCATAAAACCTTGGATGCTTTATGGTTTCAAAGGATTCAAATACAAGCAAATATCTGGTCCTTGTTCTCTTTTGAAATTGGACATTGTATGGGAAAGGCATCTCCTGGATCTGTCAGCAAAGCTGGGGCACAGCAAGTGGGGAGGAACTCCCGCTGCGATGCTGCCGGGGGGCAAGAGGTCATGCATGGATTTTACCAGCTTCAGTCCCAACCTTATCTCTCTCACTGTGTTGTAGGAGCCTAAAAGGGAGAGAGGAGGATGAAAGGCAGCTCCAAAGTCTTCCTTTCTAATGGAAGAAATAAATTCTGGTTACACCTGGCAACGCCATCAGAACTCAGGGTATCTTCATCCCAAATCAAGGCTGGCTTAGGAAAATTCATTAAATAAAACTGTCTAAAAGCAACAGAGATTTTAATTAAGAATATTAATTAGCTTAAAAAGTGATTGGGAGGCACAGAGCTTACACTTTAACCTCAGGAGCTTTGCTTTATTAGTATTTCAGGCTGATTACTTGTGAGCGTCTCTGCTACATTCCGTGTGCTCAGCTGGCTTGTACAGGGATAAAATGAGAAAATACTCAAGCCTGAGCCACACTTGACTTAATGTAAAAACAGACAGCAAACTGTGTTCAAAGAAACAAGACTGGGTGGCTGGAGAGTCCTTCCACCCATATCTGGTTTGTTTGTTTTTTTAAACTGCTTTTTGCAGCTAGGGTAGTTTGGCTCTACTCTGCTCCCAGGGTCCCTAAAATGGAGTTTTCCCTGTGACGGTAGACAAAAATTTGCCATTTTCTGAGGCCTCTCCTTTGTTTCTTACAATTCCTAATTTTGGCACCAGGTTGAGTGTTGAATGAAAGTATCTGGCTGTTCAAACTGGCAGAGCAGATCATCAAAAACCTTTTAAGAGGCTTAGGAAGTGTCTGAGGCTACGCTGACTTGTGCTGTGGGTTGTCTTCGCCCTTTGTACGGGCTGTAATCCTGCGAGTGTAAAGCTCCACTTGTCTCAGTTCTCTGGGTTTTTTTCCCTGAAGTTGGTGTGTTTTTTGGAAGCAGAACACCATCAGGTCATGATATTTAGGCAGATGCCAGGAGGTTGTGGAAAGCCCTCGCGATGCTCCCGCTGTGCCAGCAGCAAGGAAGGGACAAACTCCAGCCCAGCGCTGCAGGCACTGGCAGCTCCTCCGAGGTGCTGGTGAGATGCTCTTAGAATATCCTTCTGGCATCACACCCAGGCTTCTCCCTCCCAGTGCACACATTCATTCCCTCATTCATGAGTCTGTCAGCAGGTTATTGTCTCAGCCTGTGACCCTCCTGAAGACCATACATCTTATGCTCAAGCCCTCCAATGGGCTGTGACCTTCCCCTCTTTGGAGTGTTGTAGGAATGACCTTTCAGCAGGGAACTTGCCTACGTAGGGGGCTGGCTGGGAAGATTTGGCTGTGCTAGGGCTTTGGTCCCCGTTGGCCTGAAGGGAAAGAACAAGAGGTCTTTATTCCCAGAAGAGGATTCAGATTTTACTTCTATGGTTCAAAGGTAACCTGTATGCATAAAGTCTTTAAATGCTTTCAACATGCAGCTCTTTCTCTCTGCATAGATATTCAAGGTACCAGACTTGGTAGGGCAATTCTTTCTACAGTGCAGGAGTATGATTGTTTGTTTCAATAATTATTCCTTCTTCTTTATCACTTAAAATAATAAATTAGAACATGAGAACAATTACAAACTTCAAGAATTAAATCTAAGTTGAGTAAGCATAACTGTTAGGGAAAAGACTTCAGTAAGAAGGCACATGTGTTTTTTCTTATGGAAAAGGGTGTTTACAGAATTTTAAGTGCCAATTTACTGATATATTGTATTTCTTTAGCAACATACTGAGTGGATACATGAAGCAGCCGTGCCAGTACAATCATACAATAGGGGAATTTTCAGATAAGAAATCAATCAGTGTGAATACAATTTGGTCCCTTCACTGGATTATGAAATCATTTGACAATTAGAAAATTACATTGAACTGCTCGTGGGCTCATTAGCTAAGGGTTATGCCTGTGGTCATTTCTTGCCTCCCCTCCTGGAGCCAGCAAAGTTACCTTTATGCAAATCAAATTTATATTTGGAGAGAGAGTGAGAAAAGGGTGGCCTGTGGAATTCCTTCAGATGTGTTTTAATTCCCCATCTTTTCCTGTTCTGGCCTTTCTCAAGTGTAGCACCTTCTCCAGAGCAGTAGGATAGGAGCCACAGCCAAGTGTGTGGTTCCCACTGATTTCATGGTTTCACAGGACCTTGGGCAAGAGCAGGCATGAATCTTGCACAGCTGAGTGTTTTGTCTGTGCTGCTGCACCGGGCAGGGTGACAGGGGAGCTACTCCAGAGAGTGCAAGAGAGCACCTGTGGAATTGCCTGGCATTTACAAAGATTTTTAATAGCTTTATCTCAAACACAACGTGGCAAACTCTGATATTTACTGCCATTACAGTTCTTCTGCATATTAAATATGCTAATTATTCTAGAAACTCTCACTATTCTCTTGCTTACGTTTCCGAAGCCGATCTGCGATGCACCACCTGTTGAATAATTTTTAAGGCAGACTATTCTTCCCTTTCACTCAGAGCAAGCCCGGTCCTTTCCCACCCCGGGAGACTTCAGCATAACCACAATTCTGTGTGGAAGAAGCGTCAAATGCCGATACTACACGGCAGCTTTACCTGTGCTTTGAACAGAGCCAGGCTGTCAAAACGGGGAGAAACCCTTATAATTTGCAGTTTTGCTTTAAACGCCCCCGGTACCCTGACGCATCTCCCTAAACCGCGGCTCGGCGCTGGATTAATTCTGTTTGCCAATGTTCCCGGGCTCAGTTTTCCCTGAGTTCCCCCGCCTCTATGCTAAACCCCGCCCCGGGCCGGGGTCACCCCCGCCCCGAGGGGAGCGCGGATCCTCCCCCGGTGCGGAGGGACTGCCCGGCCCGGCGCTCCC
>JAHLSL010000073.1:1311237-1387377 GCA_025920805.1 Petroica traversi | reverse complement strand
CGGCAGGTGCCGGCGGCACCATGAGCGTGATGCTGTGGCGCTGGGAGCAGAACAACAGCACCATGAAGCTGGTGAGGATCCCGGGAAGGACCCGGTGCTGCCGCTGATTGAGGGGAGATTGCCCTTGCACGGTGCTCCTTAGCGAGCGGGGGTACCTGGGGTGGCAGGGATGGGGCTGGACCGATGTATTCTCCAAGCGGAATGCTGTTTTGTTACTCATTAATTCATGTTTGGGCTTGTTTGGGTCAGCTTGTTGTTTTATCTCTGTAGTTGAGTTCGTTTAAAACTAAGAACCGAAGCATCATTTAAGCGTGTAGACCTCTCCCCTTATCTCCATTTATTTATTGTCTTTCTTCTTATTGTTCTCTTCTTCTTAGAAGTAATTTTCTCTCTTTCAGTTTTGCTGGAGTAACTTTGTCGGCTGGGAGCATTTGGAGTTTTGGTTGCTCTACAGTTTTTGTTTTTAAATTCCCCCTCCCCTTCCCCCTCATTCCCCTTTCCTTTCTTCTCCTTTCCTGAAAAGTAAAAAACCTCACTCCACCCTATAAGTATAAAGTGTGTGGCTACTCCACTACTACAGCATGAATGAGCTCAGGAAACCCATAAATCGGCCTGTCTGCTTGAATTGCTGTCCATACCAAGATATAAACTCTGATCAAAACTTAAAGATACTTCTCATCATCAGCTTCTTTGTTTGTTTTTTTAAAGCTATTTTATATAAAGAATCTCAAGATAGTGGCAGTCTGATATAGCTTTAATGTATTTTCTCTATCTCTCTGGCAGATTATTTAAACAGAAAATTACATGCAGTTTTTAGAGGAAAGATTTGTTTTCCTAAGAAATTTATAATAAAATCCCAGGATTTGCCACAGGTCTAATCCTTTAGCCTTTATCTGTGAAAACTCTTGTTGAAGTCCATGTGGGAGTTAAAGGTTCCCAGGAGCTCTTCCTATCAGGCTCTACAATCAAAGAAATTTATAGTGCGGCTGGTAATGTAACAATCTCTGTTTTTACATACTTTCCTCGCAAGGAATGGGGTGATAAACACGTGTTTGTGAAGGAGTATTCAGCTCTGGATACAACAGCAGCCCTTCACGTGGGATCGGATGGTTTCAGATGTTCCACGCATGAGTAGCCCTGGAATAATGAATTTGTGAGCTGGCAGTGGAAGTTGGTGGCTTTGTGTGGGGGTTGCCCAAGCCTGGCTCCTGCCGAGTATTTTGGGAGGGAGGTTAAAGTGAGTCCTTTCTCTGGCTTTTCATATGCAAAGAGCCATTTAGGAAACAGAAAGAGCTTATGTACACAGGTGTATTGCAAAGTCTTTGCATTTACATTGGCCTTTAAACCAGCCCCCAGTGGGCTGCACAAGCAGCACCGGCACCTTTGAGAACTGAGCTATGAAATCAAGCAGAGAAAAGATGTGAGGTGAGAAATCAAACAGCTGGCAGTGTCCAACAAAATCCAAGTGATGCTCAGGGTGAAAGAAAAGTGCTGGATTTACCTACTGCTTGGGCACGGGGAGGAAAGATAAAATCCTTCACCCCATACCCTGCTCCTGACCCATGTTCCCTGTCAAGCAGCAGACATTTATTTATTGCCCCGCAGTTAAGGAATTACAGAGGTTGCCCTTGTGGAGCTGTCTCTTGCCTGGCGTGGTTTGCTGGATGCTGGAGCAGGAAGAGCCCTGGGTGCTCCTCAGTCTTGGGAGCCTGGCAGAGTTCTGCCTAAAGTACTGGGATGAGCTCAGCTTTGTGCAGAGCTCTTCCAGAGGCCTTGGCTGGTCTGTCTTGAAGAAGTGGATCAAAGAAAGACAGCTTTTATATATGTGTGTGTGTATATACACACTCACAAATATATATAAATATATATCTATATAAAGAGTCATCAGCTAAGTGAGTGTCAGAGTAAATATCTCCGACCTTGCTCTTCTGCTTTCTCTCCTCCTCCTTCCTTTGGTCCAGTGATGTTTATGAGGAAAAAAGAATGAGAAAATGATTGCCAGTCATTGCTTAGGGTGAGCTGATTGTGACAACTGTGCCAACAAAAGCCAAATACGTTCTGCTGAGAGTTTTGGGTGGTGATGACAAGAATCACTTTGTGGTTGAAATTGTAAGATTCAGAGTGTGGAAGGTTAGGGTTTTTTTTCAGATTTGTAATAAGGGGTTTTTCAGGCAGCCAGGGGTAAATCTATCTGCCTGCTGTTATCAGAGTCACCAAATATCAGATCCTAGAAGACTTACTCAGAGAAGTTTGTAAAAATTGTGGTGTTGCCATAATGGTGCAGTGTGAAATATGTATCTAACCCTGCTGAAACTTTGTGTTGGCAACTCCTTTTCCATAATATTGTCCTTGAATAATTTTGGGGGGTGGTGGCCTAATTTTTATCACACACCACTGTACAATCCATTCAGCTGCCATCTTGTCATCTTGGATTAACTGCAAAATACAAGGTTACTTTCATTGTTGATATATTTCCTGGGCAATCATGACAGGTTTCATGCTCTCTGGAGGATATAGATGTTATTACTGGACATTCAGAGGAGTGGCCAGACCAAGATAATTTTTTGCTGAAGAGACTTTCTAAGGTATTGCCAGCTCTTGGGAGAAAAAGAATGAATTGAGTAGCTTGCTCCTATTCACAGTGAGTGACTTGTGCACAGCTGATAAAAAAAATTATTTTGACCTCAGAGTTCCTTATTCCTGGGTTTCTAAAAAATGGTTTAATTCTGATTTTGTTTCCATTTTACATTTGAGACTTATAAATATTTCAGCAGAGAGTGTAACACCTCCCTCAACACCTCCCTCGAGTTTACTTTTTGTTTAACTGTTCTGAGTCAGCTTCACACCTTATACAAACACCTTTTTTCTAATGTAATCGAAACAAGGATCGTTCCCACTCACTGTTTTATGGCTTTGAGAATTCACAGGGGTTAAGGTATTGTTTTTGTGATGATTGAAGGTTGTAAAAAGCATGTGATCCTTTTTCTTTATGCCAAGTTCAAATTGTCCCATACATATTCTACAAACTCTCAGCCTTGTAGCTATGTATAAGGTACACAAATACGAGAATGTTGCAGTCCTTTACAAGGTTTTTCCTACTATTGTATCAGCAGAAACATGTTAACTAACCTGTCAGTATGTAACTGGTAGGAAATAACTTCCGAGTTGGGTTTTCTTTTGTGGTTTGGCTGGGTTTTGCTTGGTTTGGTTTTTTTAAATTTTTTTTTTTTTTTGGGGGAGGGTTCTGTGTTCGTTTGTTTGGTTTTTTGAGCCTGTAAGAAACTAATGAATGAAAACCCTATCTATGTCTTCTCAAGATGGAACATTCTCTATCTGTCATGGAGTAATAAATGACCCCAGGATAAGCCTGTATTGAAAGTTTTGTTTCTTTGAATGGAGTAAAAGAAACTTGAATGAAGACCCACAGTAATGTCAGCAGAAGCTGTAGGATTTTATTGTAAAATGTACCATATTGGGGTTTCAAAAACAGGTTTCAGGTGCACAAACATTTGAGCTTTTTTTTAGGATTTTATTTAAGGTAGTTTATTTGTAACTTTTGTAGCTTTTGTTTTTTCTCATATGGGATCAGTTTTACATGATATAGAGAGCTGGAGAAAACTTCTCAGCTTTCCCTGTCACCTTTATTCTTTCTGTTTTCAGTTTAAAAAATATGAACGGTACTTACTATTAAGCAGACATAATTCTTTCATGACTTTTCTCTCCCCATAATTATTTTCTGCTTTGATTTTAAAACATTGAATAATAACATGAGAGAAAAGAAATGTGCATGTCTTTGCACAAGCACTTTATATATGTGCTGTAACCTATGAGCAGGACCAGATTCTCATTGCCACAGCAGCGAGCTCTGGGTGTGAATGTGCTCAGTGTTCCCATCTTTGCCCTTGCTCCTCCATAGGAGACCTTGAGGTACAAGGAGTGGGAGAATTGCTCCTGCTGAAGGTCAGGAGGTGCAGGAGGAGCTGGGCCATGT
The DNA here is from genome assembly GCA_025920805.1 of Petroica traversi. Lineage (NCBI taxonomy): Eukaryota > Metazoa > Chordata > Aves > Passeriformes > Petroicidae > Petroica > Petroica traversi. The sequence continues at coordinate 1,383,386 of JAHLSL010000073.1, read as the reverse complement.
CCATATGGGCTGGGGGAGAAGGAATGGCTCTTGTTCTGCACCACCCTGAATGTGTGCCAGGGGGTGAGTGGTGCCACCTGGATCAGTACCTGAGGTTTGCCCTATGCTGGGTAAACCATTGGATTTTAAAAACATGTTCTTGCAAAAAATAGGGGGAAAAGTTATTCTTGTAAAACACTGAGCTAATTCAAAATGTTCTCTGTGAAGAGAGTGTTAAAAGGTTTATCTCTATGTATAAAATTTCAGCCCTGGTTTACACATTATTTCTCCTTCTATTAAATATTTCTCTTTAATGCTCTTATCTCTATGTGCCTTCTGGGCTGATGTGGAGCATACAGCAAAGGGAACATATTTATTTGGAAGAAACACTTCATTCTGAAAGAGATTTTCAAGTGCTTAACTTAAAAAGTGAGAGAGAAGAATTGACTGGGCTGATAAGAGATTTGCAAAGTTATTATTTGATAGGCCTATTTTTGCTAGCTGACTTAGCAATACCTTTCATTAAGTAAGGGAAAGAATTCCTGCAGTTCTCTAAGCATCTCTGTTAGTGCTTATAAGCAGTTTATTGGAATCATCACAGCATTATCTTGCAGCTGCTTATTGACTTGATGTTGGAATCGGATCACAGCCCCTTACCCAGCTTTTCCAAACCAAGAAGTGTGGAAGCTCAGCCAGTTGTTGGATGTCTAGATCGAAGGCTTAGTTGCTGGCACTCTACAGAGATTAAAATAAATAGCAAAGTATAATTCAGTGTTTCATAGGTTGGGCTATGTCTGAAAAAGGCTGTTGCATGTAATCATACATTCCCCACACTTCTATTTAGTCCCAGCTGAGGAAATGTTCTGTTGACACAGAAGCCTGTGAGCAGACCGTGTGCTGAAAGAGCAAACACACCTTTTTTTTCCAAGGATCACTCAGGAGAAGACAACACAACTGAGAACTACAGTGTCACAAGGCTGTGCAGAAGGCAGATCTGTTCCTGACAGGTATCAGGAAAGGTGCTTTCAGTGGAGATAAGGAGGTGTGAAAGCAGTGAAACTACCAGGGGGCAGGTGAAACCTCACACAGATTATTATACACAATTGTGTTTTCTTGGCACTCCTAACCAGGAATAAAAGGACAATGTGGGCATATGAGTATTCTCTGTGAAGACATCAGAATACAGCAGGATGCTTCTAATCAGCACAGCAGGGACAGACACAGGCTGCCTTTCAAAGAGTGAAGCCTCAACACACCTAAGAGAGGCTTGGATCATCTATGACAGCACCTGTATCTCACAATTAAATCCCAGATACAGGTACTTGTGTGTGCATGCATGTGCCAGGTACAACCCATCACAGTGAGTATTCTTCTGTACAATACAGAGATATTTGAATATTATAAAAATCTATATCTCTAAAATTGTATTTATTAATTTTAAGTAGGAGTTGATGTGATTACAAGTAGCAAAGTAAGTAGAAAACAATCACATGAAAATGTTTTAGTGGGCATATTCAGATGTTTATACTTCAAGATAAATAATGCCATATAACTGCTTTGTTATAAACGATACCTGTCACATTTCTGTGCAGATATCATTAAAAATATCCTTATAAAAGGAGTTTCAGAAATGCAGATTTAAAAATGTATGTAGTGCTTGGTTTAGGCTTTCTGAAATATCCCAGATTATTCTGTTTGCCTGTCTTAATTTAGAATTCAGGTGTGGAGGTTTGAGCCTTATTTAATTCTGGTCTGTGATTATGGCAGTAAACAGACTGGAAAGGGATTTGAGGAGGGTGATCCTTCAAAAAGCATTCCTGTTCTGGTACAGGCTGCATTTTGGGATTGCAGCTGGATTTTAGTGTATTTACTTCCCTGTCTCATAGGACACTAAGGAATCTTAAAAATTCCATATGCTTTTCTAAAGCCTTACTATTTCTTTTACTCCCAGTTGTGTGTGGTTTTGTGCTAAGTCTTGCTCTTATTGTGGAGCACAGAGGGCTTGATGCAGATGGTATTTAATGGCATGTGAGATAGAGGAGTTACTGTTTTAATCAGTGTCAGACTTTACTGTTACAGTGTACTGATTAATGTAACAATTTCACGTTTCCATGAATATAGAAGCTGAAAACCACTTGGTTTGCATTCCTTTGTTCTTGGTGGAAAGATCCCCTGAATTCTCCCCCAGCCTCACCTGTGCTGACTCTCACTGCCTGTTCATGTGCTTTTGGGGGATTGTTGCCAAGACCTCTGTTAGATGCTCTGCTCCTCCTCCCCAGTGTTCTGGGTAAATAATGTCTTACTGTGAAGTTCAAATAAACCTAATTCTAAGAGTTTTCTTTTGCAAGACTTTCTCCTAATTTCCCAGGTCATTTTCTGTACCATTTCTAGTCTGAATTCCTTCTTGAACACAGGTGGCAAGAACTGTATGAGGTGTTTCAGATGAAGTCTTCCCAGGGCACTGTACATTATACAAGGGTTTTAATATGTCTTTAAGTTATTTTTTTTTTGTATGTGAATAAGCTTTAAGTCTCTCACACAACCAGTACTTGCCATCTTTTATTAGCAGGTAGCTCATGGTAAGGCCGTGACTGCTCCTGAAACGTCTTACTTCAAATACACTTGTTTGTTGTGATAGGGGATCTGCTTTCTCATTTTGGAATGATAAACATAAATTCCTTATAGATTATCTGTGCATTACTGGTTTTATTATAATGATCCTAATCTTGTTGTCTAAGAATCATGGCCCTACATAACTTTGTCAGGGTGAGTACTGTGAAAGTGAAGGAGAGAGAATGATTTTGGTGTGGAAGGGTTTCCGAGCAATAGTTGTATATCCTTTTCTAATCAGTATCTTTTACAATGAGGATCTAGGGAGCTTCAGAGCACTCCTGAGTATCCGGTTTCAAGTAGTGGAGTGATGTCACTGTGCTGGCATCTTACCCTGTGCCCATGCTGGAATGTGGTAATGATCACCTGTGAAACAGTTGGGCATTGTAAGGCAAACTGATTTGCTTCTCTCTACTCTGCATTCAGAGATTTGTCATAAGGGCTGTTTCCTTTTTATAAGAAATTTTTGGAGGTAGTTGTGGGTGGTTTTTTTTTTTGTTGTTTTGTGGGATTTTGTTTGTTTGTTTTGTTGTTTTTGTTTTTTTAATGGCCAGAATGCAGATAAATAACCTGGGATCAGAACTCTACACCAGTGGATTCTCTGCAGGGCATGTGCAAAGACCAGTGCTTTCAAAGGCTTACCTGACTGTGGCTTGGTTTTGGCAAAGGATTCCAAAACCACACAGGTGCTACTTTGTTCTCCTGAGCTCTGAGACACATGCCTTAGAATTCAGAAGGTAGAAATATTTGTTGTTCGATTTTGGTTTAATACATTGCAGTGGAAAAATATTCATTAGAAGAGGGTCCACAATACAGGATATGGGGATTTATGAGGGTGTGGGGAATAAGTGGTCTGTGGTCTGTTCTGGCCTTCTGTAAAAACATTTCTTTGACTAAATGTGGATTTAGGAAGCAAATTTGTGCCCTTTTGATGAAGTTTATCTAAATCTTGAATAGATTACCTAGATTAATTTGCTGAGATCACAGCCAAGTTGTATGAGGTGCTGCTGAAACATAAAGTGGCAGCTGTTGTCCTGGAGGTGTGTAGTATAAACATGTCTAAGAATCATTACCTGACTAAGACAAGGAGTGGGAAGGGTGACAGGCACAGAGAGAAGGAATGAGATTTACACAGTGCTGAAAAAGTCCTTTTCAAAGAACAAAAGGGTTCCACCTGCCGCTCTGGGCACCTTAGTCTCTTGCAAATATGATTATTTTCCTGTCATTTCAACACCTTGTGTTTAAAATATTGCAAATATTGCTTTTTCCTTGGTTGAGAGAGAATGGATATATTTAATTAGGTTCCTTGCCCTCATATCCACATCCAATTCTTTCTCTGTCCCCATATAATGTGTCCTTAACTGATTAACAGCTCCAGCACAGAATGGCCCTTGCTGCCAGGGGAGAAAGTCATCAAGTTTCTCCCCTTCTTTAATGCATTCATATTGCATGCTATGTGATTTTTCCATTCTGGAGCCATCAGTTGCTGTGCCAAATCCCATTTCTACTCAGCAAGGCTGAAGGTATTGTGCTTTTGGGGAAAGGCATGTGGTGGGTGCTGATGGGACAAGCTGAAATCATTGTTTTGGGAGAAGCAAGCATAAAGGTACTGCTGCTTGTTGGGTCATTTTGGGGCCTACCTGTTGTGCTGAGCCCAGGAAATCTCCCCATGGGCCTCAGGAGACTTTGCTGCCTTGCCCTGGGGATCACATCCTCCCTTGGTGTCCTGCAGAAATGTGGTGACTCCACAAAGCAGGTGAGAAAATGAATTCAGCCTTGATGGGTGCTTGGGAGGCCTTCCTGTAAGATTATACACTTTGTTCACAAACAGCAGTGCACAGAAATATATTCAGAGTCTCTCTGAGCTAAAGAGGAAATGATTAATAATAATGCTTAATAATTTAGTTTGTACTCAGTGGTAAAACAGTACCTTTAATCCAAACTACAGGAAAGCAATAGCTTTCTTTTTGTGATGTACTTAATGATAGACTGGCTATTCATCCACAAGCAAATACTTTTGTTTTATAAAATAAAGGTCCTTTAATGTAATTTTGAAGGCGGAGCGATTGGCAATGTGTGTTTAACAATAATGTGAATGGGGCCATGTGTTGGGTTCAATTTGGTGTCAGCTGTTCATTGCTGATCTTTGGTTAATTTAATGTTCTCTGACATTTGCTCAACAAGCTTTTTTGTTGTTTTGGTTTTTTTCTTTTTTGCTGACAAGTGATTGCCAATGAATTGACTGATGAGAGAATAAGGGAGTTTCGAGGTGGTGTAAAGCAGCAAAGAAATACATTTGGGAGCCATGGATCATTTGCTGAATACAGGAAAGGAGAAGGAAATTTTTAACCTCGTGTAAAAGTTATGGTTTATTACTTTGTTAGACATCTGCTTTCCTGATGCTAATTGTGTTTAATCCTTCTTGGGGGTGGAGGCTGGTCTCAGGGCTACCCAGTGCTTTTATGAGGTCTGCCAGTCTTAGCTGCCCTCTTGGAAATATCAGGCTGCTAATCTGATCTTTGGGTTACTTGCTTTTTGAGACAAGCAGCATCTGCAGAGAGTTGGGAGAACAAAATGTCAGAGCAAAGCAGGTGTCTCCATGAAGAATGTGCAAAGCCCTCCCTTACCCTTGTCCCCTATGCAAGCATTGTCACATCCTAGTTTATCACACTAAATAGACAGAAATGTTTAAAACACTACAAAAAACTCATTTAGACCATCAGAATACTTTAATGTGCTATTTGCTAGTAGTTATGCTAAAATAAGGAATAATCAATAATGTAGAAATACAGGAACAGATGTGCTAAATGCCATTATATTGTCTGTAAATGCTTAGTTCAGAATGTGTTGCTGAGAGCTTACTTTCTGCATTATTGATTTGCAAAACACTGGACAAATGTCAGCATACAAAACTGCACAGACTTTGCCCCTGAGTCAATGGAGAAGTCTGATTTAGGTTACCAAAGATCAGCAGTATTCTGTGCTGTGTTTTATACCACACAGACACTTGGGGGTTTTTTTCCTGTTTGTTTTTTGTGCAATCTCAATATCTCAATATGTAAGATTGCTCATTTTTCAAGTATTCCTGATTTTTACCAATAATTGCTTAAGTTAGTTCATACTCAATAATTATTTCTTTGGCCACCTGTGTAGTAGTAGTAGTAAATTTTTCCCTTATGCCCTAATAAAACAAGGTTTGAGGATCTCATGCCAAAACATCCATACTTCAAATCTTCTAGGAGCTTCTGAATTATTGTGAGGAGATATTTATCCTTTGAAGGCACTACTGTTCCGGCCTATTAGTATTCTTTACAGTGTGTGCTGGGAAATGTTAGATCCTGGTGTTTTTTTATGCTTCTCAGAAATACCTCTGTGTGTGACTCTGAATGAATCTGTGGACTTCTCATGATTTAAAAACTAAATTGTGATCTGATTTGCTTGATTTCCTCTTAGAATCTCTTAGCACCGTGGCCAGAGTGGATGAGTTGACAGTAATTTCCGTAAGGATCCATTTTTCCCCTTGCCTACTGTAGATATAAATTTGCCCTGTGGAGCAGAGCAGCTGCTGCCTTTGTCAGCTCCAATATAGTTCAGTAAGATGTTTTTTCTTTATTGACCTTTGTGTCAGAGCCCCTCTGATGGGGACAAGCCTGCACTCCCTTGATTCATGCCTGGAAGTGTCACTCACCTCCTTAAAATGATGTCCATGTTTGAGAGCGATGGAACTGGCCCAGAACCAGTCGCTAATTGTCAGCTGCCTGGATCTGTCCTCCTGATGTTCACAGGGTGTCACCAGCCTGTGTTCCTGGGGATGCTTTGTCATTCTGCAGTGCGTGTTTGGTGCAAGATGCAGCCACGGGTGAAAGGCTGATGCCAAAGCAGTCTTGCTCCCCAAGGGTCCAGCAGTGGTGGCTGGAGAAAACCTGCAGGAGGTATCTGGGAAGGTTATTTGTAGGAATAAAAATGAATAATTTGTAACCTCCTACTCGTTGTGGGATTGCATAAATAAAATTTTCAACGAAAGTGTTGTGAAAGGTGTAAAACAAGCACTGCAAAAGTGGCAGTACTAGGAAATTCAGCAATAGAATTGCCACCGTTCAAAAAACAACAAAACCAAACAAAGAAACACCCACAAACCAGAAGTACCACAACCAACCAACAAGCCAACCCCAAATCCAAGTGGTGAGCTGTTTTTTCTTTCATGTTGTTCTAATAGTAGTTTTAGTTTTAATCACAATTCCACCGTCTGCCCATGGCTTAATTAATTTATTACAACTTCTACTTTTAGATGATGCTTTAGCCTGCCTTTTACAAAAAACAGCCTATAACCTCTACTTAGTGCTACAGCAGCTGTTACAGCTTTGGTTTTTTCCTTTTTTTTTTTTCCTTTTTTTTTTTTCTTTTTTTTTTTTTTTTCCTGTGTCTGAAGTTTTAAGATTACACAGTTTGAACTGTAGTTAACAAAGAACTGGGCAAGTAATGCTGTAAATAATAGCTGTTTGATCAGGAAAACAGGCAGCCAGTCCTGATAGTTCTTTTTTCCCTTTTTCCCCTCCTAGTGTTCCTATCTCTGTGGTTAATTGCTGAATTAAATTTTTTTATGAGTGTATAAGTCACTTTTTTTTTTTTTCCAAACTGGCAACATGCTCTTTGTTCTGCATTCTTCCAACCTTTGCTCCAGGCAGAAAAGAATAACTGATGTTGCTGTTGTCCCTAAGCCTTGTTTCAGTGCTGGTAGGATCTGTCCTCAGAATGATTACAGTAAATTGCTCTGATTTTATCTGCAGCTAAGCCACTGCTCTTATCTGATGTTACTTTAAACCATGCTTAGTTTCATACATAGATGGGGCTTTCATCTGCATCCTGTGGGAACATTTGACCACATCTATAGCATGGATCAAAGTGAGTGTTCTCATCTGAAGGAAAACGAAGCACTTATCAAGTTAAAAAAAAAAAAAAAGGTCAAATATTTGATTTCTGTGGATCCCAGTAAAATGACCACAAGGATTAGTTGCAGGAGTTTATTACCTGAAAATTCCATATAATTTTTCTTCTCACTAAACCTTTTACTCAGCTTATTTTAGCAACATAAGTTTGCTGGAGTAACACTTTCCTAGGTGTAGGTGTTCAGGCAAAAGTAGGACTGAACTGAAAACTAAATGCAGGATATCAAACAGGGAAAGGATTGTGTAGGAGTGTGTAAAATTATGTTGGAATGAGTGATTGAGGCCCCAGTGAGGATAGGCTGCTGTCATTGCCTTGTGCTTTCTGAATTTTCCAAAGCTTGCAGGTCTTTTGATCAACCTCCTTGCTGCCATATAATTCTTAAAGGACTATTAATAATAATAAATGTATTTAAACCATCTGCATTTTAAAAAGGGATGTATGAAGAAAAATCATAAGGAGCTGATAATCGTCTTAGCCTGGTGTAGGTCATGCTGTTCAAGACTTGGAAATTCCCATTAAATATCTTTATGTTAAAACTCTTTCTGCTGGAAATAGATGAAACCTACAGTTGATCTGCCTCATGACAGTTCAATTAAAGGACTGTGCTATATATATTTCTGAATAAAGCTTCAGTAGTAGTACAAAAATTATTCATTTTGCTTGAATGATTTCTTCAGGAAGGTACAGGAGGCTTTTAAGTGGCCGATGGCTGTGTGAGGAGACTCCCAGAGATGGTCAAACCTCCTATATTTGTGGGAATTGTGCCTGTACTGTCATTTCTTGATCAACCATCAAATATACTTTAAAATTATTAATTCTAGTCTGCTGCAAGTTTTACTTTACTGGATTTTAAATTTTTTTTAGTGTAGAATTTTCCTCTTGCATCATGCAGGGGATCATTCTTCATCCCAAAGACAGTGAATTGGTAACTGGAGTCTTGGCCAGCCTACCTGTAAGTGGCCTTTAGGGATAAAATTACTAATTTTTTATATAGTGCTAAGTTAAACTTAGGTGCAGAGGTCTGCTTCTTCCCATTAGGTGGGGTATTTCTTAGTTATTTATAAATGTACAAGTACATTTGACTGAAAAGGTCTATGACACAGACTGTAGTGGAAAAGGGGGAACTAAAATTTTTTCTGTAGCTTCTGCAAATCTTGAGCTTTTTTCCTGTTTTCCCTTAGTCTGCATCATAGCTGAGAGCACTGCCCTTCTCTACCACTTTAAATCTGATCTAGTGCCAAATGTGTAGCTTTAACTATTGCCAATTTTCTTCCATCTAATTGACATATAGATCATGGTACAGAAAGCACTCCCAGTTTTCTAAATGGAAGCAGGAGGAACTAAGCTGGAAGCAGGGTCAGCATTGACAATTTAATCTAATTTAGAAAGTTATCAGTCAGTAGAAGATTCAGTTAGATTTGTATCTGTGAAACAGATGGCCAACTGCAAGACCATTAGATTAGGTATGTTATGTTTGTTGAAATTAATTCAGCACTTTATTTTTTTGTTTGGGGAAGGAAAAAAAACCACAACTTGTAAGTGCTTAGCAGGAGCAATTTATAAAGATGACCTTATTTCCTGTAAAATATGGCAAACCCCTCATGATCCTGGTTATGCAGGAAGCTTTTTGCTGTAGCCTGATTTCTGGGCTGTGTGGCAATATATTGAATGACATAACAAAACCAAAAATGCTCCCACCTATGTATAAATTGTTGTTAGTATATTCAAATGCAAGAATTTACTTCAAGATCTCATTAACAAAACATTTAGGGCCAGACACCGGTGTGAGCTGCATCTCCCCATCTGTATGTTGATAGAAATATATATGAATATTTCCTTTCTCCCTAATGAAAAGTGAGGACCAGATTTTTGAAAAGCTGAAGATCTGGGACTTGTTTAGGTTTTTCAAAAGTATCTGAAGTTTTCTGAAATATTGGTTGTTTATTTTGATGGCTAGGAGGAAGATAAGCTCTTGGGATAATGTGCCTCTAATGGGAGATGCTGGATCCTTCTGAGAATCTCAGACTTCTTGTGTGCCTTTGGGACGGAGTCTTTGCCACATAAATTAATGCTCAGCTGTCACAAAATACTTTTCACTTTCTTAAAAATGCACCTTAAAATAAAAATAGGCTTTTCAAAAGGATGTCACACCTAAGATTTGTATAGCCAGCTGTCCCATTTCTGACAGTGCCCAAGAGCCAGAGGAGCATTAGAAATAGAAATATGGGTAGAATATACAAAAAGTCTTTGGAAAGATAATTGGCTCCTTCTCATTCTTACTCTTACCATCAAAAAGCTTTAGAAATAAGGGAATTAATATGTAATTCCTTAACTACCAACTTCAGTACTGTTTAGTACTTCATCATTCCTGTTCAGAAGAGTTAAATGTGTGCTCAGTAATTGAGGTTTGAGTACATGCTTGAAGCAATCGTGTTGTCAAGTCCTTGCTCAGGTTTGGGTCTTGTTTCCTCCGTCCTTCATTCCTTCCATCTGCAGATTTTGCATTGATCGCGTGGCAGATAAGATGATGAATGGGTTGTTGGCCTTCCTCAGTTGCAGTGATTTTTCATCCATGTATGGTTTGCCTGTTGCTTTATGTTGTTCCAAGTGTCAGACAGAGCTGCCTCTCACCAGCTCCTGCAGCTCCAGGGGCGCTGCCTCTCGTGAAAAGCCTCGGACACTGAACTAAATTACAGAGTTTCACAGAGTGAGGAGGGTAGTGCAGATGACTTGCTCTTTTTTGAGTGGCATTAGACACTGTTCGTGGGATAGGAGGATATTTGGTTGGTGACTTCAGTATTGATGTGGACTGAGCCTACCCAGGCCCTGGTTTTGAAGTCTCGTTTTTGTCCATCAAGCACTAAGCAGACCCAAAAGGGAATTTTGGCTGGTCCTTCTTGGCTAAAAGAGGGCTAGGATTTGGTGTGAGACCAAGGCCAATTTCTGTAACTCCCTAATCCCCACAGCAAACTGATTTTATTTAAAATTAAGAAAAGCTTTTGCAATCTTTCCTGGCCTCAGTGTTTGGATCAGATAACTTTCATCTTCATACACCGCTAGGAGTTGAAAGGGTTTAGTACCATGTGCCTTAGAAACCAATTTTACTTTTCCTTGGAGTTGCTTCACGTCTGTGAACATAGTTTTGACAAATTAATCCTCTAAGAAAACAAGAGAAAATGGAATAGATGAATGAGTTTGTTCTTAAAATGCCACATGGCAAATCAGGCTCCATTTCCAGCCCTCTGTAGATTATTATCTCTTGGAATCTTTTCCTTGCCCTTCTTTCTCAGAGTCCAATCCTGCAGTGATAGTTCATCTGTTTTGATCCCTCCTGCGGCCATGGCTTTCTGCCCAGAGGAGATGATACTGCAAACACAGATTTGTGACCCCAGGTAAAAAATACTAATGAAACTACAGCAGCTGTTTGGAGCAGTCTCTCATACCTTTTCCAAATAGAGAAAATGACTCTGTCTTTATTGGAAAAGTTTAGAAGGCTTATTTATTGTCACGAGCCAAGTGTGCCAAGACTACATGGAGTTTTGGGAACTGATTACACTGAGTGTTGGGTGCTTACAGCAGAAGCTTTAAGGCTGGAGCAGCCTGGAATTAGACCCTCTCCCATTGTCACTGGTCAGGTTTTGAGAGGAACACGTGCAAATTTCCCCTCTTCTCTCACTCAGCCTGGAGCCTGTCTGCCTTAGCAGAGCTGTTTCTGAGCCTCGGCCCTCTGAGCTGTTTGGGCAAAGCAGCTACTTCATGTCACAGTACATCATGTCCTGTTCAAAGTCCATCAAAGCCCCTCATCCCCCACCTCCACAGAGCAAACACCCACCTCTGTCAGGATGAGGGGGCTTTGCTGGGGAGATGTGGAGACACTGTGGCTCCTGGGCTGTTTGCTTTTCCCAGAGCAGTTAAAAGAGTTTTGGATTTGACTCTGGCAGGAGAGTGCCTTTTGAAAAATCAACAGTGAGAATGTCAGACATCTGTCCTTCAGCTTAGCAAGAGGGAAGGGGAAGCAGCCTTTGCTTCTCACCTTGGCAATATCGGCTGTGTTAATTTTTTTTTTTTAATGTAAGGAATTCCAGCCAAGCGTCTTAAAAGTTCCAATTCTCTGTGTTTTTAAGGAATGCCAGCAGCAGTGGTCAGAGCATGGAATTAGGCCTAACTTGCACATGGTGGGGTCTTGCCAGAGGGCAGGCAGCCCTTGCTGCACTAGGCTGTGTGTGTCCATTCCAGGTCTCATTCAGCCTGATGCTTTTTAGCTTGCATTTGTGATAGATAAAACCTTCAAATCTTGTGAATGCTCTGAAGTTCTAAAAAGGGTTGTACCTGGAGTTTTCTGTCATGCAGTATCTTGGGTTTCCTTTCAGAGCATAAATTTCCATAGGTGTAAGGAGCATTTACATGAAGGAAGTTGTCTCTAGAATGGGTAGAAAGTCTCCTGATAGCGTGAAAAACCCCAATCCACCCAAAACAACAACAAAACAAAACAGTTGAACAAAACCCCAAAACTTTCTTAAATCATTCTTTTAATGCCTTCAGTGTTCAGCACAAAAGACCTGCTGAACTTTATTCTTGCACTCAAAATAAATAGCTTTGATATGATAAAATATACTGATCCTGTTTGAAATGGATGCCAAACATTGGAACTCTGTGTTAGACACAGTAGTGAGAGGAGGGAGCAGTGGGGGTGTAAGGGAAGAGCTGCAGGAGGGGTGGGAGTTGTAAAGTGTGACAGTGTCAGAAGTCTGAGCTCTGTGCATGCGTGTCTTCAGCTAAAATTAACCACCCAAGCTTCACATGCCAGCATATATATAAACATTTAACTGTGGAGCCCTTGGGGAGGAAGAGCAAGCTGGGCTCAAGCAGAATATATTCACGTTAAATATGCCAATAAGTAGTATGACCTTCCAGGTCCCTGTTCGTGGGAGAAGTAAATTTTCCTGTGACCATTATAAAACAGTAAGCAGCTCTTGGCTCCTTGATCATGGCAGTGGTGCTGTTGAACAGTAACTATCTTCAGCCTTAGAAGTGTTGGGTTTGTTTTTTTCCCTTTCTTCTGCAGCGTCTTAGGATTTTGTGTGGTTTCTCTTCGGGGTAGATATGTATCACCTTTTCAGATAAGCTCTTTTCTGTCATTGTTTGTGTGTGGTAGTAGATGTAAATGGGATTATTTTGTATATGAGAACTGTGATATTTGAAAACAACTTTCTGTGCACTTAGGTGACTTTTTAGAAAACACTGAAAAAGAAATAGTGCATTTGCTGCTTTTGTTCTGTGAGGTAGATTATAATTTGTTGGCGTGAGATTGATTCACTTGTTTCACTGTGGCCAAGTGTGACTTGGAATGAGTTTTGCCACTCAGCTCAGCAAACTGAACTCTATTTCACTTCGGGATACACGAAGGAGTCGGTGCAGGTGTGAATGCAATCTCATTTTATTCAGGACTTTGTGGGGCTTTTGCAAGGGGGAATAAGAGAGTGGCCACCTGCTTGGCGTAGCTTGTGTGGCTCTGGCTTGGCAGGGATTTGTGTGTGGCAAACGTGGAAAATGGGAGCATTGAGAGCACAGCGTGCCCTGTGCCAGCACTATCACTGTCCTCGCTTCACCTTCCAGGCTGCTGCAGAGCAAAGTGCTGCTCTGGTGGGAAATATTGAGCCCTCTGTGCAGGCAGCACCTGTCAGTGACAGGGTCCAGAAACTTTGCAACTGGGGGGAAGAAAAGGAATTCTCTCTTTGCTCCTCTTTTATATTAAATGTAGCAAATTAGTCAGTAGGGTATGAGTAGGAAAGGAGCCAGCTGGGCAATTGAAAGCATGATGCTTGTTTAGTATCCACCAAAGATTTGCTCTAAACAAACTCAGTGCCTGCTCTGAAGTGTGGACAGTCCAAGGTTCTATTCCTGGAAAGGTTGCAAGCCAGCTAAAATTGACACATGTGCTTGGCTCTGTGTGCTGTGATTCAGCCCATTGCTTTTGAATGGTAGTCATATGCATGAGAAAAGCCCTCCTCAGCTGGGAATAAGGCTTTAAAGAAAGAGAAATAAGTAGTGCCATCGGTGTTTAAATTACCTATTTCTCTATTTAACTTCCAAAGGCTAATTAATGTACACAAGTGTCCAGTAAAATGTAATAGTCAGAAGAATATCCCCCACCAGCTGGGTAATAATTCAAAGCAGTTGCAAAAAACACTGGCATATCTGAGTAGAATAATTTATTTAGTTGAGTTGCCTTAAGAAATTTTAAAAAATAAGCAGAGTTACCTCTGTTTCCCCACAAATGTGGACAAGTGGGAATTGCACCAAGTGGGTTATAGCTCAATTCTCAATAGTTTTGACAATAACTTAAAAGTTATACCACTTTAGGTGACTGAGAGTACTGGCATCATATTAGAGACTAATTAGTGGGTGTATGTGCATATGTGGGTGACAGCTGTTTTTAGGGGGTTGCAAATCATAGGACCAGAGAGTGGTTTGGGTTGGAAGGGACCTTAAAGATTATCTCATTCCAACCCCCTGCCATGGGGTCTATTGGAAGGGCAAGGACACCTTCCAATAGACCAGGTTGCTCAAAGCCCCCTCCAACCTGGCCTGTTCTCCACATGGTGGCATTCCAGGAAGGTAATTTTGCTCTCCTCATCTGCCTACTGGAAGAAATCCACCTACAATTCAGCCCATCACCACCTCAGACTTGGAGTTTTTGGTGATTTCCTCCCTTTATTAGCTGGCTTTGGTGCCAAGGTTCTTGGTAAGGTTAAGCAAACAAAGGTCCAGCCCTCCTTCCCGGCTTTCAGAATGTTTCCAGTGCCTTGGAGCAGAGAGAAGTAGTGATTCACTGCTCATGGGTCCTTTCCTTCTGAGCTGGGGCCACTGGGGACTCAAGGGCACCCCTAAGGACAATGTATATTTGCTTTGAGTCCTGCTGTCCTTGAACCCTCAGCTGTATCCTTAAAGAAATGGAGCAGACAGAACTCTTTGCTCAAAGCCCACTAATACCTTTAAATTATCACAGAGAAATGGGGTCTATCCTGCTTCCTGGTTTTTAAGTCTTTGTTTTATTTGTTTTGTTTTGCAAGAACTTATATTGGGGGAAAAAACCCATGAAACAGTCTTCTTGGTTAGCAGTGCAAAGCTTTATTTATTCTGGAAGAGTCAGCACTACCCTTTTACTGGGGTTTGTGTCTTGGTACAGATGCAAGATAGAGACTCCTACAGGATTTAAGAAGCATTTAAGCTAAGGCCACAAATTGTAAGAAATCTTTGAAAAAAGGTCTGTGTCAAATGCTGTTAAACTTGATTCCTTTTTTTTAGTCATGTGCTTCTTTGTTGTTCTTTTGCCGGTAACTCAGCAAAATCTTGTCAGGGCCATAATCTCTGTGCACTTTCAAAGTAGCCATTACCCTCCTGTGCTCTCTTGGAGCCAGAGATGATTCACAGGGATGCATTTTACCAGCTAAATCTTTGGCTTTAGCTGTTTAGCTCTGGGCTTTGCGGTGTGATATCTGTTAATGAGATTCACTGGGAGGGACTGCAGTATGGATCAGCATGAGACTGCAATTAGAGTTACCAGTCAAAAATTGGGATTTCATGACTCCATGTGTGCAAGCTCCATGACCTTGGGCAACAGTGAGTATCTCACAGGCTTTTCCAAAACCCATAGTGTTGTGAGGACTGCAGGCATTCCCCTGCAGGTCATCCCAGTGTGTTGTGGCTATTTTTAGGTTTTGGGGTGGTTTTTGTTATCCCTGTGAGTTTCAGCAGGCCATGTGGTTTGGTCAGCAGCAGCACAGGCACTGCATTGTGGTGGCTGTGCTGGAATGGGAGCTCATCGATGTGACTAACCCTGCTATTCAGTCATGAAAAAAGCCTTGCTCTGCTCTAATTATGCTACATGATGTCAAAAAGATATTCTTCAGCTGTTACCAAATTCATGAGAGCCTGATTCATGATAATTATTGGGGGAAAACAATCAGAGTCTGATTAGTTCAGAACTGACATGGTAAGGGAAGGAAAGAAAGATTTGAAAATTTACTTGGGCATTGATTATAATTAGGTTTTTGTGCGTGTGTGGAAATGAGTATCATGGAAGAGATTCAGACATATTTTCTACTTGCATAGAAGAGAGACATTATTTTCAAGTAGTTTCATGTGAATCCTTTTCATGAGTGTATTTCAGAATACTGACTCAGAGGCAAAAGCATCAGGAGATCTCAGAGTACATAATAACACCTGACATCTTACCCCAATTGCAGCCCCACAGATAGACTGGGTCTCTAAAGGATCCTTCTGCATTCATGACTTTCTTTTTTCCTTTCTTTTTCTTTTAAAGAAGCAGGTGTGAGGCTAAGCAAAGGGAAGTGGGGAGAAACCCCACTAAATTTCAAAATTCTTTAGTCTTATTGATGGAAGATAGTGTTCAGGCCTTTTTCTTTCCAGAAAACTTTCAAAATCTTTAGAATTTTGATTCTTTTCCCCCCCCACCAAACTTGCTGTTTTTTGCACTGCTTTTTTGCACAGTGTTTTAGCTATGACTCATAATGTACTGAATATTTCCAAAATTGATACTTAACTGTTACACTCTTTATTCAAATCTAGTGGATCAAAAGAGGAGAGAAAAAGAGAGAAAAAAGTCTTGCACATATGTTTTTAATTTGTTGCTAGATAATTGGATTCCTAAGATCATACACTGCAGAGAAAAAAACCCTACCAAACAGCTCAGTCCACCTTTAACAAAAGCTGGGACTTAGACCAGAGTTAAACATTAACCTGACTTGTACACAAAGACCTGCTTATGGTGATAATGCCCAAATCACCACGTTCACTTGATTTTTGTAACTAATGTAATGAAGCTGCCCCCAGTGATTTTTGTACTGTGTGAAATCACTGGAAAGTTTTAAAAGCCAATACTGGTATGTATAATAAGGCAGTATCTCTTGGGCTGCAGTGGGTTGAATATTTCATATCACAAGATTTTTATATTTTTAATTAGACAGCTGTTCAGATAATTTTCACATGAATATTCAAATGTGACTTTGTACCCATTTACTGAAAATACCTGAGGAACACTCATAATTGATGTGCAGAGATAGGAAAATGGGAAGTTTCTCAGCTGTGTTTTCTTACTTCTTTTATTATTGTTTTTCCAATTATTTGCCTTGTTTTGAACGTTTGGAAACACTGTGTGCTTTGAAACATATTTCATGTGTCTAGAAATAGTAGCCATTGTGCAATTATAATTTTTTTTTCCACTTGTTTGTATGGAAAAGGAAAAGAAACATTAGAAATCTATTTGTGTCGTACATTACAAAGACTTGCAACAAACAGGTTTCAGAAACATCCTGGAAAGTTTCAATGATTAGCTTAATATATGCCATAAAAATCAGTGGTGACCATGAGGAGCTACTACAATAAGCTTGGGTAATATTGTGTCCCTAAGAATGCTTCAGAGTTTGTAAATGTACAGCCCAGACAGTTAAAAAAAATAGTAATCTGCATATTATGCATATTGCAAAATAATGTTGTATAATAACATTTTTAAGAGAAGCACAGGTTTATTATGTCTGTATTTTCCTGTGAAATGCTTTCCTAATCAACTAGGGGAATGACACAATATTCTACACCGTTAAATACCCCAGAAACAAATACTTCCTCCATACTGATATGTGTTTAATAATAAGCACAAAAGCTTTGCCTTTAGTTCTGATACCACACACAGGCTGACTTCAGCACCCAGGGTGAGGTTTACAAGAATAATTTGCCATCAGAGGGAGTTTCTTTATTGTTATCATAGGCAGTGAATCAGACAGCAGGTATTTGGGGGTTTTCAAGCTGTCTCCTTTTCCAGGAGGATTTATGGGACTTCAGGGATTTCTTTGATGCAGTTGTTTATTTCCAGGGTATGGATATAAGATCTGGCGTTCCTGGGTGCAACAGGAATTAGGGCAGTAGGAAGCAGGTACAGGACAGAAATTTTGCAATGCCAGCTATGTATTCTCATGCTGTTATTTGACTTAAATATCAATCCTTACTAGCTCTCAAGGTCTTGCTGTTGCTGTGATTTCAAGCTCTGCCAGGAGGGATCTGTTCCTGTTTTTACTGTAGGGCTGATCCAAGGATTTGTCTGACTGCATCATGATCTGCATCATGGAAATGATGCAGGATGGGACTGATGCATCAAAGTATAATCTTAAATTTTCTGAAAGTCCATCAGTGATAAATTAGGACATGCATTGCAGCCCTCCCATGAAAGGAAACACAGTTATTGTGTTTGGTAAGTTCCTTGTCAGCTGAATTGCAGGCATGGTGGGGGGGGGGGGGGGGACCCTTGCACTTAGAACCTGTTTCCTCATATGTCTTCACTCCTAGATAAGACAGGTAAAACCATGTGGCAGAAAAGTAGTTTAAGTTAATCCTAGTTCCTTAAAGTTGTTGAATCTTTTAAAATATTTTCCTGTTATGGAAAATGTTTTCTTGTAAAAGGAGCTAAAGGAACACAATGTCTGGTTTGTGCAGCGTGGGTTTTTTGCCACTTTTCTTTTCTGGTCAGCTGGGGAAATCACTCATGTGTACCCAGCCTTATTTTATTGAGATGTTTTTCAGCTCTGGGTTTTTTTTTTTCACTGAGGTGTTCCAGTGTGTTTTTCTGTTCAAGTCCATGACGCTCTTGGCATAGGAAATGCACATCCTGCTGCTTTGAAGGGGAAAGTAAAGGATAAATGGTGGAAAATAGGGGCATATCTTTCAGATATTAAGAGGCTTAAAGTTCATGGCTGCTACACATAGTTGTGTTTTACAGGTTTCTAAAAAAATACAAATGGAGACTTTATAACAAAAATACCTTCAGTCAAAACCTCTGTTCTTCATTTTATCATATTACCATTGAATCAGCAAGTGCAAGAGGAATGTGCAATTGCAATCCTTGTATTATATCCAGGTTCCAAATACTTGCCCCCTGGACTTGGATGTTGGCTTCAGATTCCCACGAAGGAGGACATCATCATCACCACACTGGAAATGCAAGGCTTGATGTGCCTCTGAAATGGTGGCTGTGGGTCAGTAATTGAGGGGATCTGCACTGGGCCCACAGGTTAAGGAGGATGTGAGCCTGGTGGGGTGCAGAGGAAGTTCATGAAGATGCTCAGGGGGCTGCAGCACCTCTCCCAAAGCTGGAGTTGTTCAACTTGGACAGCCACCCCTCTTCTCGTGCTCTTTTCTTTCCATCCATGAGTACCTGTGAAGGAGAACAGTATTTCCTGGGCAGTGCCCAGGGATGGTTTTCCCAGGGTTTCTGGGGACTGTTGTGCAGACATTTCCCTCTGGGACAGTGACTCTCACACTGCTTTGGGCATTTCCATCCCCACAGGGGTTTGGAGGGTCTGTGGAGGGTTGGGATGGCTCATGCTCCAGGAAGCACATTGAATATGCTGATAGGCTGCATTGGGATAAATGTGTTTCCACTATTCTAGCACTCTTCAGAGTATGGGTGAACATTTATATTTAGATATTTTAAAGGTAAAATCCTGATATTTGTTTTTACCCTATTTATTCGGAACACAATAGGTAATTTTAAAAAAGTCTTAATTTTGAATATTGTTCTATGTAATGAATAGTGCCCCTTAATTAATAAGCAGAAATTCCTAATGAAGTAATTTAGCTTCTTTTTGATAACCTAGCATGAAAAGTTTTTTATAATTTTTCTGGCGATCCTGAATAAGCTGACATGTGATGAACAGTACTTAATGCAAACTAAAGAGAGATTTTTGGGTGCTTGGTGTGCTTAGTTTTCAGGTAATACATTTTGAAATAAATCCCAACAACTAGAAATTTGCAGAACACATAAAACAATTGAATAGGCCTGTTTAACCTGTGAGATGGAATTTATTAGAAGTGGTGATATTTAAGACCTCTAAAAGTTTATTTGGTAATACTATAAAGGAATTTCCTTACAATGAAATTGCTGTATGGCTAATATCTACCAGAAGTGTTTTGTGAGAAAAGAACATTTAAAACTTTCTCAATAACAGCAGTGAAGAAAAAATGGCAAAGGGAAAATGCAAAAAATAAAACTCTTGCACACACTCACTGTTGCTGTAGAGCATTTCATTTGCCTCCTGATGGTCCATTCCAGCTGTAACATGTTCAGTTTTTGGCATCTGCTGTGAGCTTTGATGTCAGGTTGCTGAATAGAAAAATCCATACTGCAGTAAAAGCTGAACACTTGATGTGCACAAGGCCTTGAATTTCAATACTCTTGACTTGTTACGAAGAGGGGAAGAAAAAAAAAGCTGTGATCTCAAATCAGTCTTTTGGATACTGAGAGAAACAAAGAATTCTCATTTTTCAGGCTGTGTTATGAGTA
Organism: Petroica traversi; assembly: GCA_025920805.1. Classification (NCBI taxonomy): domain Eukaryota; kingdom Metazoa; phylum Chordata; class Aves; order Passeriformes; family Petroicidae; genus Petroica; species Petroica traversi. The sequence continues at coordinate 1,363,495 of JAHLSL010000073.1, read as the reverse complement.
ACAGTTTATTTTTGTTTGTCTGTCTCCTAACAGATTTATACGGATTGGGCTAATCATTATCTAGCAAAATCTGGTCACAAGAGATTGATAAAGGATCTACAGCAAGATGTGACTGATGGAGTCCTGCTAGCTGAAATAATCCAAGTTGTAGGTGAGTGACTTTCTGTGTTTGTGCCAAGAATCCACCAGCTTGCTCAAACAACCCCTGTTTTTATCTTCTACACAAACAGAGTGCATGGGGGAGAACCCATCAAACTGCATGGAATTATGCAGATCATTTTCCTTCAGAGACTTTGCTAATTAATTTGAAATAGCCTTGTCTTAAAGCATAGGGGAAAAATATTGGATGTTGCTGATGAGATCTCCTGACACAGCAGTATTACTCCACATGGCTGAATCTTGAAAAAACAGCTCATGAGACTTTTTTTTCTGCTAGGATGCTGTTAGCCTTCTCTTTCTAATGGCTCTTGGGTACTGGTTTGAATATAATTCACAGTGATATTGCCTCCTGTGTTGACCCTTCTGCCTCCAGTTGGATTTTGGAGACCCATATAAACAACTGGGAAAGGAGAAGGGGACGTAATTTGAACAATTTTCTCCATGTAGAGCTGCATATTGTCCCTCTTCCCTTGAGCCTGGATCCTTCATTAGTTCCTTCAGAGGCTCATCCATCTGATGCTGGGGGTGCCACAAAACACATGCATGGGCCGATGGAGATGGAGCCTGCTAATGGGAATTAGGACAGCCATTGTTAGGAGCAAACTGACAGATTTGAGATGCAAATTAAGAAGCCAGCAGTGGTGGGACAGGGCATGAGTGCATGCATATTTGTGTGTGTTTGAGATGCTGTAAGGGAGCTGGTTCCTGTGGTTAAGGTAGGGATCTGCAAGCCCCGTTCTGGGATGCCGCTGTGTCTTCCAGTGATTCTACTGGGATTTGTTAAAAAAGTTTTTTGTCTCTGTGTTGTAGAGCAACATTATATCTCAGTGGCATTGTAGACCTGCTGTGCAGTTACAGAGGTGTTAAAATAGGCCATGAATTAATTGATTGTGTTGACAGGTATTCGGCATGAACAGTGCTCTTTCCTACATCCATTTCCTTTAATAGGAAAGGTTTTTAGAAACCCATGAGCAGTTAGGTGTTGATTCCTTCCATGCCTATTTAGCTACCCTGCTCTAGCACTTTTGTAGGAAACTTCTGCATGAGAACACGTGTGCAAGGATACCACCATGAAAATGTGGGCTTGGTTCTTTCTATCAAATATTTAAATGTAGCTCTTTGAGTATTGACTTGGAAAACCCTTGTGAAATTCAAATTATTCCTTCCAAAATACATAACCTATTATTGCTTTGATCGCCTTTGCTTTTTTTTTTTTTTTTTCTTTTTGGTCATTTTTATAGCTGCCTTTTGGCTAATATTTAAGATAAAGTCTGCAAGGTTCCAAACGTTGAAGTATGAGGGAAAGGATTTCTTTTTCAAAGAACATTTTTCATGTCAAAGAACGGTCATATTTAAACATTCTCAGTTTAATCCTCCAAATTAATCGTGAAGAAAAGTAATCTGGATCTGCTGTGTATGGCTTTAGGCAGCTGCATCTCATTGTCACAACGATGGGGAGGGCTTTCACACCAAGAAGCAGCTTTATCTGTAGCCTGCAAAATCCAAGCTTTTTTTCCTAACTACATAGTAAGAAAGCTTTGATATGCAATGCAGTGAGGGTTTTTTAATGTTATGCTGTGCTATGTGAAAAAGCAGCTATTTGCAAGTCAATTAAAATGTATTCACAGCATTCTGGTTCATTTCAGTTCAAAATTTATGAGCCTGTAAGAGAATGTGTAAGTAATATATGCCTTAGCAATGCCATATAAACCTAGTACCTGTATTTAAATCCATGAATGCAGATACACTGGGTCTCACCTGGGTTCTTGGAGGTATCTCTGTACACGTGTCCCAAACAAAAGACAGCTCATTCACAAGTTCATTAGTCTCCTTTCAGATAATTATGAATGGTGCCAATTTATAGGAGTACAGCTGTCAATATTTAAAAGTGTTATAAATTTAGTTAATGGAGATATTGCATGGTACTAAAGTGAGAGATAGTAAATATTACAAGGTGGGTGCACAGGACTTGGAAAATTAATGAATTAATTAATGAATTAATCTTTGTTTCTGTATGACCAAATCTTAGATGGCATTCCTGGAAGCAGTGCGTGCTCTTCTTGTGTAAGGGCTGATGGACCACTCTGGGGAGCACACTGTAGATTTAGCTGCAGTCTCTTTCAGATTAGCATCAATTTTTCATTGCATTGCTCTGGGATAAAGGTGTAATGTCAGGTGGATATGTAAAATTGGACCTATCAGGCAAGTGTGAAGTTGTGTTGCTGCTTTGATTCCCATGGCTATGGCTGCTACTGGAATATTGTGCCAAATGGGATCCTCCTAACTGAGGGAAGCCATGAAGTGGGATGAAGTTCTGACTGGTGTCCTGAGGATACATGAGACTGCTAGAATATGCAGCTTTTAATGCATGAATCAAATGGGATGTGAGTGCTTGCCTTTATTCCAGTGAAAAAAACTCTGGGAAACTGAACTTTGGTTGCCAAACACAAAGTCATTTCAGCTTCCAAGGCTGAAAGATGATACTGAGCAAACTCAGACTAAAGGCAAACATCCACCTCAGGGAGTTCATTGTTTCCCCTTTGACCTTAAAGGTGGAAGCTGTGTTCTTCTGCAGGTTAGGGTAGCATGTAAGCCATGGTCAAGAATCTTAAAAAGTTTTTTCATGATTTGTGCTTTAAAAAAGAAATTATTATAGTTACTGATCATAAATTTCCCATTTGGGCTTAAAACCTATATTCGCTCTCCAAGCAAACCAGCTGACATCTCTATATAAGCCGTGCTCCCTCTTGCACCCAGCAGTGATTCAGCTTCCAGAGCTCACATCTTTCCTGTGGTTTGAAGGAATTCCCTGTCACTGTACAAGAGGTTGTCAGAGCAGTTGGCTCCTGCCCCAGCTGTCTCTGGAGGCACAACCCAAGAGAGAAGTCCAGCTGCCTTTTTTTCTTTTTGTGGCTCTCCTTGTTTCACACATTTACTTGGACTGGACAGCTACAATCCAAAACCCCTTTACTGAGCTGGCAGCGAGTTCAGGAAAACATTGGAATAAATGCCCTCAACTTAGTTTTTTTGTCTTATTGCCTGTTTGTTTGTTGTTTTTTTTTTTGCTTTTCAGCAAATGAAAAAATTGAAGACATCAATGGCTGCCCAAAAAATAGGTCTCAAATGGTAAGTAGTAAAGTATAAAGTGGTCAGTTGTTTGTGTGTGCGTGGCTGAGTGATAGTGTGGGACTTCAATGTCTGAGACTTTAAATAACAATTTTAAATTAATTTTTCACAGTAGTGAGACTAAAGGTATAATATTCAGAACATTAAAATTACAGTTCTTGCCCCATTGTACTCCACAGTAGATGAATCAGGCCTTATAATTTATCACATATTTTCAATCAAGATTGTTCTTAATTTGCTACTTTATATTTCTGAAATATTGCATAATTAATTAGAAATATATAGAAATAAAGAGATATTTGAAAGTGTGATCAAAAGTTTCTATATATTTTGAAATTAAACAAAATAAATGAGCAATATGCATGAAATGAAAAAAAAATAGTAAACTTCAAGATGCAGCTTGTTGACAGATAAGAGATCAGTTTGTATCTTGCTTGTATCTAATATTCAAACCTGGAGGACCAAAAATTGGTCCAGAAAAATTCAAAGCACATAATACCTCAGAAGTATATCTACTGTGAGTCTTGCTGAAGCCAAAGATATATCAGAATTTTATTAAGAACACAAATAATAAAAAAACTAGTTTTAAATATGCATTTAAACGAAGAGTATTTAAAATTTATGATAACTTCAAACAAGGTTACTTTCTTCTGTATCTTGAGAAGAAGTAATTTTACGACATAAATTCTGATATCTTCCTTTGGCATTGGAAATGCTTTCTTTGGGACACTTGGATATCCGTTCTGTGTGTGAAGCTATTTAAATGTTTTTTATTTTTATTACTATTTCCAAGTACCCCTACCTTCCTGACTTCAACATGAGTACAGCCACTCATGTAGTAAAATGAAATAAAGATTTAAGGAGAGCTTGACATCTTAAGTCAAAGCCCACACTCTGTTCTGCACTTATTTTTGTTGCTTCTTGGAAGTTCTCAATCTTGCTGAAACCATGGAGCAAGCGCTCTCTAAAAAGAAAGCCATCAGAAAGATCCATCATTGCCACTTCTCGTTGCTTTGAACAGGGTGGTTGCTGTTCTTGCTGTATCCACAGCAGCTGTCTGGAGTATAAACAATGAGGAAATTTTGACAATTACTATAATTTAAGTGTGTATTAAGAACTGAATTTCATTCAGGAATGGAGTCTGTAACCAATTCCAGGACATTACAGCTAAAAAAGTCACTTCAAATCATTACTCTCAACGAAGAAAATGTGCTGCTCTGTTGGACAGGGGATGCATGTGGTGAGCTGGTTATGGGAGCCAGATCAGATTGTGAGCAGAGGCATTCAGGGGGCACCTGCTGGGTCAGGAATGCTGGACAGGGCTGGAAGGACACATTTGGGCTGTGCTGCCTCCTCTGATGTTGCTGCACTTGCTCATTCAGGAGGGTGCAGACTGTGCCCCCACTCATGAGACCTGCAGTCACAGCTGGGCATCCCCAGCAGTTTTCCTCATGTGAGAAAAATGAGAATTATGCTTATGGCTTGCTTTTATCAGGTGCACATGCTTACTGAGCTCTTTGTCATCTGACTATGAAAATACTGTTGTTGCCAGAGAAGCTGTGGCTGCCCCATCCCTGGAAGTGTTCAAGGCCATGTTGGATGGGGCTTGGAGCAACCTGGGACAGTGGAAGGTGAAACCAGATATCATTAAGGATCCTTCAGACCCAAATCTTTCCATGTTTCTTCTAAGGCAGAGTACAGGAGTCTTCATTGTGGTGGTGTTCATGCAATTACTTGCAGTGTTTAGGGAGTCATCCCTTTGGCAGGCCCAGGACAAACATGTTACAGTGCTTGTTTTAGGTACAGCAGTCCTCATCCCTTGCGTTTCAGTGCTCTCTACTAAAACAGCTCACAGGGGGCTGCAGAGTTTGGGAACTGGTGTTTGTGTCTGGTAACTGCCTCGGAGAGGTGGCAGAGACAAGGCCGTCCAGGTACTTAGATAATGTCCAGTCTGTTTTCAGATTAACCTTTCAGTTAGAAATGTCCTCATCTGTGCTGCTCACTTTTCAAGCACTATAATATGGATGAGGAGATTTGGGGGGATTTTAAAAAAGGAAAGTAGCATCAATAAATGGAGATTTAATGCTCATTGTATAAAAATGCAGCAGACCTCAGAGGGAAGCATTCCACCATCCTCTTTTTCCTTTTTGTAGACTCCCAGTGCCTTGAGCAGACACACGTGAGCTAAACTGTGAGGAATTAGCTCACTCCCAGCCAGGTGTATCAGCTTAGAAAGCTGGACAAAATCTGTGTCTCCCAGATTAAAGGACATGGGGAAGTGTCTGTGCTTCCATGTGACACAGTCCCAAGCCGGTGATGCCCATCCAGAGGGAGCAGAGCCAGGTCCAGCCTCTCTGCCTTGTTCCCAGTGTTGGAGAGCATCAGGCAAATTGGCCCAAACTGAGCACTAGAGACAGCTTGGGTCTGTCAGGCTCAAAGCCAGTGCTAATAAGCCCTGTCAAGGGAAGTTTAGCCCTGCAGAACCATGTGGGACCATCAGTGCTTATCAACCTCGTCCCAGTGCCAAAAATGACATGACAGGGACCCCACTGGCTCCGTGAAAAATCACTTAGGTGAGAACCTGTCCTCCCATCATCATCCTGTCTGGGTTGTTCTGCTGAGGGGAGTATCCCTGTCTTCCTTTGCTCCAGATAAGAGTTGTCTGACTTTTATATAATCTATTGGAGACTATTCTATAGCTTGTCCTCTGCATAAAATCTGTTTCAGGGTTTTTTTCCCCCCAAACCTCTATATTTTTGTACTGTAGATATTTGTCTAAACAAAAGCCTGTAATTCTGATGATTAGTTCCAGCTGGAAGCAGAAAATACTGTGGGTAATAGAGGATGTACTTGTATGGAGCACAGGCTCTGGGACCAAGGACATTTGGAGAGCATTTTGGCATTTGGGTTTAAAAAAAACCCACTAAACAGGATATGTTGGCATGGTTCTATATAACTGGGTGAAGGACAATAAATCAAGGCCAGTTTCCTCTCCTACACACATCTGAAAGGAAGACTTGGGGATAAACCTGAGTAGGTCTATCTCTGCTGATATTGTTCATTTATAGAAAAACGGAGCTTTGTTTTGGTTTTTTTTCTTATTTGCTTCTTGTTAAGGGCATGATTTTAGAATTTAAAATTTAGCATTTTGCAGAATGTGGGAGGTTAGTACCTGCCCTCCTAGGAACTGTAGGTTATTCTTATTGACATGGGTGCCTTTGCAAGTGCTGAATGTTAACTCTTGTAAAAGGCTTCATATAACTTCTATTTGTGAATTGGTAAACAAAACCCAAAGTGTATGAGTTGTCTATGCCACCTTATATATATCTATGAATATAGCAAAGTGAAATATGCTGACTTTCATCTTCCGATGTCTGGGGAAGCTGTGGGACACCCAAGACAAGAATTTGAAGCAGCAGAAAGGCACGTAGGCTTAACAAACACCACAGCACCTCCTATAAATAGGCGAGGAAATTACTGTGGTTGGCCTGTGGGCTGGTGCTCGGGGTTTATTGTTTTTCAGGATCACTTGCTGTATATAAGTATCTGTTCTCAAATAGCAAAAGGAAGGTTTTGTTTTTTTTTTTTCATGTGTTGACAGGAAGTTTTTAAGAATCATCTCTTTCTGGTGCAGATACCAAGCTGTAGTGGTAAACTAACATCACTCAGTCTTCCTACTGCTGTTTGCCTTGCAAACAAAGGATCTTGTACTGCAGTGTGGGTAGAGCCAGCATTTCTTCCCAAGAGCCCTATGGAAGTCGAGATGAAGGCTCTGTTTTCAGTACAATAACTTCATTTTCAAGGAAACCTTACTTTCAGTGGAGGGAATGTGGCTGTTATTTTAATATTTGACTGATTTCTTGTGTTCTGATAATGAGTTGTTTAGTAATGTATGTGACACCTAAGGAGCAGTTTGTATGAAAATTCTCCAGCCTGGTGGGGACCTTGGTTTTGACTTGAGCAGGGCTGAGAATATTAACTCAGCTGTTGGAGAAAGGTATCCACTCCCCTCCTCAGTGTGATCCTTGCCATCTCCATGAATTATTTTCTTTTATTGTCGAAAGAGCATAGATGTTAAAATCTCCATTACTAATTTGTGTGTGTGGCATATGTTATCCATATTTCCGTGTTCTTTTACTCAAGAACACTTTAATAAATTGATGTAATGGATATGAATGCCATGAAGACACATTCTTACAGGAGAAAGCTGGGTTCACACATTCATGACTTGGCTGGAAGGAATAACAGGAGCTGAAACCATCTGCATCACCAGAGCTCTGTGTGTGGGTAATGCCCACGGAGGGAGGGAGCTGCTGTGTTATGGGCAAATAACTAAAAATAGCCACTGTATTTAAAAAAAATTAAATATTTAGTTGCTTGTTTTCTCATGGAAAATAATTCTGTCTCTGCTCATCAAGGGCAGGCACCCACTCTAACCTGCTCCTCTGAATGTTTTGAGCAGTTTTTATGCAGCCAGTGTTGTCCAAACATTGCCATAGGAAGGTGCAATAAATCTGCCAGGCTGTTGCTCCAGCCCCCCTGAGTCCCAAAGCCAAGGAGGGCTCTGCTGCTGGGGCATGTGCTGCTAATTCAGGGGAGCAGCGCTGCTGGAAGATCAAAAGCACCACAAGCACATTTTTTCTCTGTGAATTCCTAGCGTAGGATTTTTGGAAATGCATCCCAGGGGTTAAATATAGCCATGTATTTTCAAGTAACCCAACTCCAAGGCTGAGCAAATGTCGTGAAGGGAACTTTCCCATCTTCTAAGCTTTCCCCCACTTTGCCTGAGGAGCTTGTAATTTACCAGGAGCATATGTTTAGAAATTCAATCTGGCTGGATGTTACCATGGCAGCAGATGGGTCTCTTCTGGCCCTCTCCTGTGTTGCAGCTCCTGAGAGCTGAAGGTCAGCTGAGGGGGAAGACATCCCCCAGTGCTGTTCCATCCTGGCCAGTGAGAGGCACCAGCTTGGCCTCCGTGCAGGGACATGGCCAAATAGCAACTTCCAGAATGTCAGAAGCATTTCCTTTAAGCTCTTGGAGTTTTTATTGATCTGATATGAGGCCGTGTTGTGATGTAGACAAGAATGATTCACTACAGAGATGATCTGCCAGGTTGCTTGCACTTACCTGTCCTTCAGCCTCAGTTTATATGACTCTTGCTCCAAGATGAGATTTATTTTCCTGTCTGTTTTTTCCAGCTACCCAGACTGTTGTTGTGCTGCCATGCTCACCATTTGTGCATGGTAATCAGTGAGGTAGGCGTGGCTGGATCAGAGATTTCCGTGCTGCAGAGCTTGCAGTCTGAAACCACAAACCCCTCTCTGTGCCCCTCTTCATCCTACCTAGAAAGTAACAGGATGAACAGAGCTGGACCAGACCAGAAAAGGCCAATCTGTACATCTCCCTGCCATGAGGCATGGTAGTGTCACTAAACAGAGATTTGTTTCATTTCTGGAGGAGAAGGCTTTCAGAACTCCTTCTGGAGCAGGGATGGGTGATGAGGCAGTGTGAGGGTGCCTTTTGAGACACTGCTGCTGACACTCTTATTTCAGTCCCATAATGGATCACCTTTGTGGTCCCCAGGGGGCTGCTCTCAATTCTTCATCCTGTACAGTGAAGCAAGATTTTGTACATCCTCTCTCTGAAACAGTGTGAGGTTTGATAAAGAGCAACAAAGTAATTTTTATGGAAAAAGTTAAATACATGAGCTTCACTATAAAGACAGAATTAGATTCTGTTTGATCATTTATGTCACAGTTAAATGGAATTACTGCATTTTGAATACCTATGGTTCTGCCTTCCCATATGGACATGAAACAGGAAATGCTTTGAGGGGCCAGGGTCATTCCACATGGAGATGTCTACAGTTTCCACTTATATATTTACCAAAGTCCAGAAGCACCATTAACATCATTTTCTGCCATGACTATTACTGATGTAAAATTACTACTTAAATACACCTTTTGTGCAATACTTTGCAAACACACCTTCTTTCTATGCTTGGATAAATGGGGAAAACTGGGAAATCACGGACAATAGCCTTTTCTAACTAAGAAGAAAATGTTAGGTTAATTTGAGGACAGGTGGAAGTAAAAACGTGTTTCTTGTTCTCCTTCAGCTTGGTTCTATAAGAATTAATGCTGTTTGTATGGAAATTGCTTCTCATGCCTGGAGATGTAGTGATAAACTCTTCACTGTGGAATATCTGTGTAAACAGATCATGGCTATTACAAAGAATTAAACAGTTCAGAAAAATCAACTTTTTGTCTCTATGTCTTGTCACAGATCTTTCATTTCCAGCCACTGCTTTTACACTGTAACTGTGTGATAATGGTTATTTTAATTAGCTATTCCAGGAAGGTAGTGCATATCTACAGCATTTTATTATTTTGATTTTTATGCAGAGCTATTTTTACACGTACAAGCAGTATTGTTGCACTTGTTCTGAGCAGTAATACAGGGGAATTTCAGTAGGAGATGTTATCCAAGACCCAGGTGCAAGGAAGGAGGGGGCACATATGTGTTGGTGCCAGTGGAACAAATCCCTGGGGAACAGGTGAAGCTGAGAGCCCAGGCCTGCAGACACAGGAATGCCTGTGAGCCCAGCAGGGTGGGAGTGCTGTGCCTGGGAACGGGCTGTGGCAGCAGCTCCCTGCCCAGGGATCTTTTTTAGAAATGAACAACTGTCAGTGACTGCATTGCAGGAGGTTCTTTCTGAACGAGTTTCATTAAATTCTGGATTCCTGCTGCAAGTTCAAGTTAATCTGAGCTGGTGTTTGAGGACAGAGAGCAGCCAGCGCTTGGTGCACTGAGTGGTGTTGGTGTCAGTTCTTCCTTTTAAGCATTTGTGCACTCTGAAAAACTTGAGATTTCAAGGATGTTTTAGGAGGAAGCCCACTTTTGCTAGATATTGATGTTATTTTAGATTTAATCATAGAATGATGAAATTATTTGGGTTAGAAGGGATCATAAAGACCACCCAGTTCCAAATCCCCTGCCATGGGCAGAGTTATCTTCCACTATCCCGGGCTGTTCCATGCTCCAACCTCCCCTTGGATACTTCTAGGGATGGGGCAGCCACAGTTTCTCTCTGGGCACCCTGTGCCAGGGCCTCACAACCCTCACAGGGAAGAATTTCTTCTTGATGTTTAATCTAAGCCTCCTCTCTCTCAGTTTAAAGCCATTCCCCCTTTTTCCAATAGCACAGCACATAACTTTGCAGTCTGAGAGCCCCAGATAGAAAAGTGTCTTCCATGAGCAGCCATGGAAGGTGGAAATAATGCATCCATGAGAGTCACTGCTGTCCTCATTATGGGTTTATTCAGCATGGCCATGGCTTCTCCCCACCTTTTCCTCTCTTCAGTTACTCAGAAACAGAGATGCACTGCCAAGAAATACACTTACTGTGTCATGTGCTAGAATCTTGTCAAGAGAGTTTCATCTATATCTTAAATTAATGATTCTCCAGAGACAGGATGCTTTGTTAATACATTTTTTGCAAAGTTGAGCTTGTTGCTTAATCATAATTTAGAACATCTCAAGACTTCAAATTATTCACCAATTATCCACTTTAACTTTTCAAAGGTCTGATCCTGAAGAGCTATTCCAAAAATAATATTTCCAGGGCTATTTTTCAAAGAAATTGCGCTTACTTTTGTTTTTCCTCTTGGGAAAGTTTCAGTTTTAAATAAATAAACCCGAAAAAGATAACCTGAAAGAAACCTGAAGAGCTGAATAAAGCAGGAGCATTTCTCCAACCCTCCATGTGCCTCTCCCTGAGCAGATCAGCTTTGGCAGACCTTGGGAATTGCCCTGGATGGCCCAAATCCATTCACAAAACAAGCATGCTGCTTGGATGCCCTTTGTTGTCATTAGGAATTTTGGCCAGTGTGAATCACAGTTTTCTCTGTGGGGCTTCCTGCCCTCATTTCTATTCACTCTGGGCATGTTGGGAGTGAATGTGGGATATTTGTCCCATTATTCTGCAGGAGGAGCTGGAAACACAGGATAGCAAAGGTTTTACCGAGGTCAAAAAGAGGATGCACCAGATGAGGCTTAGGCTGCTTCTCCAGCCTCAGACTAGTGCCCAAACTCTCCTTGTCTTTAAAAAAACAGAGGCAGTTTCAAGAGAAGAGTCAACTCTTCATGTGCATTTGGGCAGATTCTTGTTTCTGTGTGTAGATCTGCCACACCCTGGCTTCAGAACATGGATTAGCTTCATTTGCCCTTGTGTTACACCTTTTATTTTATTTTTAAGGTGCCCACCAAGTTCTGTCAAAATCCTGAGACTTAATTTTGGGAGACATTTTTATCCAAGTAGTCAGGAGAAGCAGATGGACGCTGGAAGCAACATATTATTTTCTTTTTTAAAAGATACATTTTGATTGGGAAACTGCTAATGAAGATTTATTTTAAACACAGCAATAAGAGTTAGTATTTATATCCTTATGGGGCTAATGGAATTTGCAGTTCTGCTTTGGTATTTTTTATATATAATTATGTCTAGGAAAATAGAGCAAATGAGGTATATTATTGGAATGGAGAGCTCTTCCTCCCCCAAAACTCCAGGGTTATAAGGATTGTCAGTGTAATGACTTAAGATTTTAAGGCTCTTTCTAAACTTCAGGATATAAAAATAGGAGGGTAAAAGTCTTATTCAAAAATATGGACAAGGAATAGATTTTGTCCTAAGAAATATTGTTTCTGCACTGTATGTGAAGTCTGCTGGAATAGTGCATAAAGGTTTGTGAGGCTTTAAAAACTTTCATATGAATTCAATATCTTTTCTTTTGAAAATTAATATACTACACATAACATTGAGCTGCAAGTTAAATGGAAAGGACTGGTTTCAATATAAGAAGTGGGTTTTCTGGATAAGCTCCTAAAAGCTCCCCATTTATCACTGTAAAAGTTGGGAGCAGAGGTCTTGCATCACAATGTGAGTAACTTCCCCTGTTTTGTAAGTGAAGGAACCTACAACAAGTTTAATTCTGGTTTTGGTTTGAGAAAAACATCAGTGTCTGTGCCAAGGGCAGCACTGGTTGTCCTTTACCCTGTGTATTTGACTTGGCAGAGTTGGACAGACAGCTTTAGCTGGAGGCAGTGTCCATACTCAGGTTTTTGTCTGATATAGTCAATGTACAACACATGTCAGTGCCCACCTGTGGGTCTCCATTTACAGACTACAGGATAGTGATATTTTGGGTTTGGGGGTTTTTTTATTTGTTTCTGGCATATCCTGTTCTCACACAGGCCAGGGCATGTTTTCTTTCTTGCACTGGCAAGAATAGAAATTGAAATTGCTGCTACATGACAAGCACAAAGAGTTGTGTGATGATCTGCTCTTGGACAGTTTTCCACTCCTTATGAGAGGAAGTTTTCAGGTAGCTTTTCCCTCTCTGAATATGAGAATGGGAGCAATGACACTTGATATATTATGTCTGAGCAGAAATTTAATTCTGCAGCGTTGTTGGCATTTTTTTCCTTGGTATCTCCTAATTAAAAGAAAGGAGGAGGAGGAGCCCCAGAGGTTGGCAGCCCCTCTGGTCTCCAGCAGTCCTCAGTTGGCATTTAGCGACATTTCAGAATGAATGCCCATCATATAATGATGTGGGACTGATAGCACACACTGATAGTTGATTACATCTGAAATAGTCTAAATGTGGTGATCTATAATTGCAAATTCATTTGATGATTTTTGGCCAGGAAGTTTAATAAGGGTCAGCTTTGGATACTCCTGGTAATGTTTCTGAGCGAGATAATCACTGTAGTTGGCTGTGCTTGGTTTTTCTTCTTTTGCACAGCGTTCCCCTGTTTTGGGTAGGCAGGGAATGAGAACCTCCAGCTGCCATCTTTCCTGCTTTGCTTCTGCTGTGTTTAACGTTGCTGACAAAGTAAATGAGAAATCAGAATTGTCGGCCAAAAAACAATTGTAGCTCACAGTGAAATAGAAAATATCCTCTCCCCTTTGGCAATTCATCCTTTCACATCTGCTTAAAGGGTTTAAGCAATATGTGGACTTGGCAAAAAAAGGGCCTGTAGAGTCTGGGTGATGATTTGCTGCTGAATGCTGTAATTACAAGGAGGCAACTCTACTTTGTGTTGGAAGTCACCAGGACGCAGAGTCATAGGGTTTGGCTTAGGATCATAGAATGGTTTGGAGTGGAAGAGATCTTAAAGACCATCTCGTTGCAATTCCCTGACATGGGCAGGGACACCTTCCACTATCCCAGTTTTTCCATGCCCTATCCAACCTGGCTTTGAATGATTCCAGGGATGAGGCAGCCACAGCTCTGTGCCAGGGTCTCACCATCCTCACAGGGAAGAATTTTTTTCCTACCACCTTGCTGAGATCTATCCAGAAACTTCACTTCTATCCAGACACACTTAAATGGTCTGACTACCATGCTGCTTCTTCAAAATAACTTTAGCTATCATCTCCAGCCCTGTCTCCACTGGGGGGACATATTTCTCCATAAAACAATATTTTCTTATTATTAATAGTAAATGCAACAGGGGCCAGAGGCAGAATCCTTCTGTGAAGCTTTCATGACATGTTGCATTGTTGGGAACTCATTTCTTCAAACAAGCAACATGATTTCCAATGCATTAGACTGATTCAGCCAAGATCAGGGTTCTTGACTCAGGCCAGCAGTTATTGTGTGGGAAGGATCTTGAATTCTTACAAGCACTGAAATTTAATCATTTCAGCTATGGTCCTGCATTCAGTGTTTCACTTTCTTCTTGAATATTCTCTAATCTCTTCCTGTTTTCTTTTAAATCTCTGTTTTTCAATCTACCTTCAAAATCAACCAATTCCTCACTTTCCTGCCATGCTGCCATGTTAACATCACAGGTACTGTGTAAGTCTTAGCAGTCATGATGCCTTTATATCTTTCAGTTTCATTCTTTTAGTGAATTCCTCGTATGTGGGGTGCTGCATATCTCCACAGGATCTTATCCTAGTTCTTTATTTTCTGAATGTAAAAGGTTTACTTCTGCTCATCCCTGTTACCCCCACTTTGTTTCATCATGCCTGATAAAATTAGGGTATTTTCCATGCCACTACAGCACCAAGAGCTCCTGTTTCTCTCAGATTTTAGCAGACATTACCGCTGGTGTGACAAGGCAGCCCATCTGGTGTTTCATGTGGCAGTGAGGTTCCAGTTTGCTTAACCAAATTCAGTCCAAATACAGTCTTGTGATGGAGTCATCCATCAGCCTGGGGATGGGAGTGATTTATCTTAATTCATTGGCTACAATGCTCTGAAAAGCTGGGGGTTATAGGAGAAATGGAATGATTTTAAAGGGGACTCCCAGAATCTGAATAGGATGAGATAAGGATATCAGCAAAGACTGCTACATAGGACCAGCAATGAGGAGCTCACTGGCCAGATGTAAATCTTAATCCTGGTCTCACTCTGTGCTAAAAGAATGTTTATGCAAAGATGAGGGGCCTGGGAGGAGAAGCAAGCGGAGCAGGACTGAGAGAGCTCCCGCAGATCTGCAGTGGATGAGATACTGCTTATCTTTAGTCACTAACCTGCATATTTGGAGAGGAGACATATACCCCCAGCTGTGGAAGTCTGGAAATGTTCTTGGAATGATGCAGCTTGTTAAGTGCAGGTAGAAGGAATGGATTGATCCTTTTATGTGGTGTTTATTCTTGAAAAGGTGAACTTCGGTTTTCTGGACAAGTCTCAAATCGCCTCAATAAAAGAGCTGTGTTCAAAACTTGAAAGGGTTGTTGAGTACTGGAGAAGGAAATGGGTCAATTGACTGTTGGATAATATTGAACTGTGGATAAATGAACCTTTGAACTGCACCCTGCTCCAAGCTTTAAGGTCTGAGCAGTACAGGGAATGTCTTCTTTGGTACCTCTCTGGGTGTTAGAGTATATCATTTACTCAAAGTGTACTATATAATTTCCTTTGTGTACTTTCTATTATATCTCAAAGTATAATGAGGTTGATAAAAGTGTTTCTAATTGCTGAAATCACAGTTCAGCAATGCCAATAACTTACCCCCCTCCCTATGAAAGAAGAAAATGTTTTTATTGTTATAGTTTTAGACAATAAACTAATATACCCTGAGAGAAATCCACGTGGGAGGTTTCCTGGCAGCTTCCCTGGTACTTTTTTATTACTTTGAGAAGAACAGAGAGCTCAGGTCAGGTGCTGGGAGCTCAAGGTCTAAAATTCTGCCTTAGTCCTCTCTTGTGTGTTTTTTTTGAGGGCAGGCAGGAGCTGTCAGGGCAGCTGGATTTTTCGTGTTTCCTTTTGATGTTTCCACACTTCATTGAAGAGAGGTAGTTAGGTGAGACCAAGTGTGGGGCTTGGTGTCTGTCTCCTTCCTTATCCATACAGTGGAGGCAATGTTTGGTTGCAATGTTTCAGGAATTAATAAATTAACATTTGAGAGATGTTCAAACACAAGGGCTCTATTTTTATCTCTTGCTGATTACCATGGTTAAATAAAAAAAAAAAATAAAATTGCTCAACAGTGTAACACAAAAGATTTTTTTGTGTAACTACACACAAAACATGGTCTTTCCTATAATGTTCCTTTGCAGCCCCTCGAGGTGTCCAGGCTTAGGGTTTTGCATGGGAATACTTTGATCTGGGGTGGGGGCTGGCATCTTTCTGCATCTTCTGGGTATGACATCAGAGCTTCAGAGGGAGCTTGATGGGAAATTAGGTGTGAGTCTGCTGCAAGATCCCTGTTGTAATGCTGAGATAGAGTGGAAAACATTCCTGACTCATCCATCCTCTCTGGGGTTCACTTTCTCAGGAAAGGTTTGAGTCCAGTCTGTGTATGGGAACTGGGGCTGTGAATGGGAGCTGGCAACAGCCAGCCAGCCCTGCTGTGCACAGCTCCCTACCTGCTGTAAAAATTCATTTTATGCCATGAGAGTTGTTCCCATTGTCCCATCTCTGTGAGGGGCAGGACATGGCTCTCAGCAAGTGAGCAGAGTGGGCTGGTGTTTCTGACACGTGGGGAATACCGCGAGGGAGCGCGTTTGGGATTCCGGCTGGGAATCCTGTTACAGCTTTTACATTCAACTCTTGCTGTGGCTGGAAATTTTTGCCAGCTGTCACCTTGGGAGCAAGTGGCAATCTGCCTTCTCAAACAAATGGCCTCCATGTTTATTTTGGGTTTCGTGTTTGTTACACTTGCTGCAGGTTACAAATCCTGGCACAGAACATCCTTGACCCTCTAGTAAGAAACAGAGTTTCTGTTGTGGCTGGGGCATGAGCTAACCTGCTCCATGCAAATGCAAATAGCAGAAAGCCCTGACCCGTGGAATAATCAGGTTATAATCAATGGAATAATCCACTGAGACCTCAGTAACTGAGAGGGTTTTATGCTATGGTTTCCACATCATGAGCAAAGGGACTTTTTATGGGATGCAGAGATTGAGTGCATTCAAGGGCAGTAGATCAAAGTAAATAATTATTACAATGCATTTTCTATTTGTGTTTCCTTTTTTTGTTTTGTTTCGTTTGTTCTTGAACAGATTGAAAACATAGATGCGTGCCTGAGTTTCTTGGCTGCTAAGGGGATTAACATCCAGGGGCTGTCAGCAGAAGGTGAGTCCATTGGTTGTTTAAAATTTCATGTCAAATGAGGAACCTGCATTACTATCTGTGGTTGTAACGAGAACATGGAGGGTAAGAGAAGATTAATAAGGCCAATTTGAACTTCTGACAATCTTTACTTCTTTTTTTTTTTCCCCATCTCAATGTGAAATATACCTATCTAACATATCTAATTTTACACAACTGACTTGTAAGAATAATTAATGAGACCAAATTAGAATTCAGTCACTTCTTTACTACTTTCTGTTTAAAACCAGAAATTTCTTATCTCAGTTCTATAATTTGCACATTGATTAGTGTATATTTTACAATACAAGTGAACTGCTGACAGTTGTTTGCCTTTTGAGAGAAAAAATTATTTCCTTGTTCTTCAATTAGCCTCTTACCTGAACAATCATCCTGCTTTCTGCTCATTTTAAAGAGTTTTCTTCTTTCCAAGTGCACAAAACAATTAAATCCAAATGTTTTGAGTCAAAACAACAACAAAAAAAAGACATTTTGACCTCTAATTAATCACTCTGCTTTTGAAGAGCATCAGAATTTTTCTGAAACCAAACTAGGCTTACTCTATTCCTTTATGCCAGTGATTATCTGCTAGGATGTGTGGTACCTGTTGGCTCAGAAACTGTTTAGCTATTATCTTATTAAGAGATCAAATAGATTTTTTTCATCCTCAGCACCAGCTTTCACTTGTTTTTATTTAAATATGCTGGAAACCAGTCAGATTCAGTAGCTGAATATATTATATGACATCTCCATCAGTGCCTTACAGAACTAATAACTGAGTGATGAGAAAACTGCCTGGGTGTGCAACGCTGGCAATGTGGTGCTGCTCACGCCAGGGAAGGGACAGCATGATGAATGCTCCTGCTCTCCTGCCAAGTCACAAGTCAGGCCCAGCAGGATTCAGGTTATCCCATGGCTTCCCTGATTTGGGACTACTCCCTTTCTTTCACACTATCTAGGAATTAGTGCATTAAATCTCATGGAAGCTAAGAAGGGACAAGTATTGTTTGCTGCCAGCATATGAGTGAGAGCATTTACTGGCTCCACCTAACATTGAAAGAAGAGAGTGACAACTAGAGAGGAGGAGGAGGAGGGAAAGAATATATTTTTATAAAATGAGTTTAAAGACTTGAATGCAACTGTAAAGTAAGTTTCTCTTTTTAGTTGCTCTGGAAGTGTGTTGAGGAACACAGAATCATTTTAAGTGAGGAATGCTGTTACCAAACAAGCCAGTGTTTCCGTGCAAGTTGCCAAGACCTGCTAGGTCAACTGCAAATAACTTTATTTACTTCACTGGCAGATCCTCATCTAGGAGGAAGGAAAAGGTTATGATTGCTTCCAAAAGGGAATAATCACTGAAGTCTCCTGGGTTTGTTAAAAGCACGTATTTCTCAATAGTGCAGCTTCAGAGTAGAGGGAAGGTAATGATTCAAAACTGGAATTTGGATGACTCCTAAATATTGAAATAATTTGGGACTGCATGTGTCATATCCTTCCAGAGTTGAAAAACTCTGCTTTGATATTTGTGCCTCTTAGACAAGGTCTATTTTTATGGATTTATGCAGTGGAGGTGCTGAGGATCTGCAGTCACTGATGATGACTGTGCTGTGTTAGAGGCTTCCCTTTCCCAGAAATGTGGAGGCCAAAAGGCATCCCCTTTTTTATCAAAGATTCTTCAAAATCTCAGATCTCCATTTCTAGTTACTGAAGAAAACTAAGGAGAGCTGGAGACTTCTTTTCACTTCTTGTTGCAAATTTTTATTGTCCATTCTTTGAACTGTCTTTCCATACCCCTACTCTTAGACTTGTTTTAGACTCCTGGAATTGCAGCTGCTCCATGAAGCTTGCTCTCCTTCATACAATATCTCCTTGCTGCCGAGGTTTTGAAGATTGTGGAGGACATAAATGTGCAGTAGAAACTCAAATTGATGTCACAGATAAGCAGCTGCACCTCCTCTGGGTCAAAGATGAGTAGGATAATGGTCACCTGAACACATCATGGAACAGTGGTATAGGGGAAACAAGCCACCATCAGGGTGGAAATCTCCAAAAAGTAGATTTGTGGGGTTTCCTATGAAAACCAAATTCCAGTTTCCTCTTAAGTGTCTGGAGTATTTGTTTCCAGTAGCCAGGACAGTAATTTTTGGCTCGACATTCAGAATGTGTGGGTGACATCCTTGTCCTTATCTAAGTCAATATGATACTGAAGCTGACCATGGACCGGGAAGGACTTGAAGCAGGAAGCATTTGAGACTCTGCTGATGTGCAGATTGCAGTGAGGCTGAAGTACTCTTTGAAATACTCCTTTTGTATGAAGTGCAGGGTAAAACTGCCTGAATTACCTCCGCTTTTAAGATAAAAGAAACAGAGGTGCCTCTGAAAGTCTGATTTGAAATGTTTTGCTTCAAATCCAGAGGGAAAGAGACTGCTTTGACTCATTAAAAGTGTTCTTTCGATTACCTTAATTTGGTCAAAAGCTGGTTGCTCTTCTAATAAATACAGCAGAAAACAGGCAGCCATAGAAAGCAGCAGGTCATAGGCAGGTTATTGTTATAATTGCCTCTCACTTCACATGGAAATCAGTTTCCAGTTGTGTATAGCTTTGCTAAATTTGAACAAGCAGGCCCATGGTAATTTCTTGTATCTTCTGGCCTGTATTTGTGCAGTTAAGCTTCCCAGTGCCTCTGGGTCTGTTTAGTTATGTTTCAACCTGTGATTAAATGCTACTTTCCTTACAGTTCCCATGAGTAATTCGAGTTTACTAGAGATTAGGAAATCCTTTTTACTGTGCTCTGCTGTATTTTGTGTCTGGTTTACTTTATTGTCTACTTCTATCCCTGTCCTCCCAAGATAAACACAGATTATTGAAGAGAACCTGCAGATTAGGGAAGGAACCTGCCTGGTGCAGAGAGAGAGTTTGTGCATGGCACTGCCTGGAAGCAGGAGTGGGCTGGGAAAAGGGAAACTGGTAGGATTAATTGGGACCCCACTGTTCAGGAAGAGACCAAAACTGGCCAAGAACACAAAGGAAGACTGAAAACGGCTACTGAAGGGCCCTGGGAATGATAATCCTTTAAACAAGGGAATGGGGAGAGAGCACTGATGGAGGCACCAGGCTGCAGGGAGGAAAACATGAGTAGGAAAACTGAGGCAAGAAGTAGGAGAGGAAAGGAATATCCTGGGTCTGCGTGATAACCAGGGTCACTTAGATAGAGAAGGTCTAGTATTCTCTGAGGATGTGGGCATGGGCTGGGACAAATTTAGGAAAGAAAATAAATTGTGTTAGTGGCTGGGAAGGGAAAGTAGACTGAGGTGCAGGTAGCCAAGGAGACCAAAGCTGGAAGCTGGTACAGAAAGGGAAGCAACAGTTTTAAACCATGAGCCTCAGATTTGCTTGGTAAAGTGTTTAGGATTAGGAGCAGAAGCTGTTTATACATCAAAGATGAACAGTGTGAGCAGAAATGTGGCTGAGAGAGCTAGTCAAGGATGGAGTGAGGCCCATCACAAACTCAGACCAACCTTTCAGCCAGAACTGGGATCAGAAATGAAAATTCTGGTTCTTGCCTTTGTGCTTGGCCACTGTCTTGCCACATGTCCTTTTCCTCTTTCTTTCTCACAGGGCAGCAGGGAGCTTTACTTGTTCAAGTGATCTGTACAACACAGGCAAAAGTTTAGCTGTTTGAAGTAGCTTTTTTAATTCACTTTTTAATTTAGGAAGTTAAACATGCTAAATAATTAAGTCACAGCACATTAAGTTTGTCTGCAAGGAAGAATTTACGCTCTTGCTTATTAATTATAATACAGTGGTTAAGTGCATGGTCTGATGCACCTGTTCTTTGTATTTCTGTTTCTTTTTACATGTTTGCATTTGATATTGCATAGAAGAATATGATGATGTTTAGGAATTGTAAAGTTTCTACATTCACTGTCAAGCCATCTTTAGGTACATTGGGTGTCTGTCCCTTATCAGCTTGGGATAGTATCAAAGCTGGTATTTATCTGTTTGAACACATCTATGTCACCCAATAACCATATTTTCTAGTGCAAAACTTGCATCAGATTTTCTTAGTGGAAACGATTATTCTGATATTCCAGAAATATGTGTGAGAACAGAGTAGTTTCCTCCTTGTGCAAGTTTAGGACTGGGAAATCATTTATAGTGTGCTGTCCTTAATACAGTTGTTGTCGTGGGAGTTCTGTTTTGGGGTTTTTAGCTACTGTAGTTTAAAGGAAGATTGACAGGGACTTGGTTTCTAAGCACACTGGCATTAGCACAGACTGCAGCAGAAATGTGAGATATTGCTCAGTCACCAGAGGGGGCTGCCCCACTGACTGGCCTGTCAGAGAGAAAAACTTCACTGATGGCTGACAAGTGACTTCTCAAATTTGCCTTACAGAAATCAGGAATGGGAATCTAAAGGCCATCCTGGGCCTGTTCTTCAGCCTGTCCCGGTACAAGCAGCAGCAGCAGCAGCCCCAGCACCATCCGCCCCAGCAGGCAGGGCCCCCATCCCAGTGCCAGCTGGGGGTCCCACAGCAGCAGGTGCCAGCTCCAGCCCAGACTCCATGCCAACAGCCCCCACAAGCTGTGCAGCATCAGTTCAAAGCACAACCAGAAATGCAGTCCAGGTGGGGAAATCTCCTTAAAGCTGTTTTTTTTCATTATTTTTATATATATATATATATTTTTTTTTTTTTGCTTCTCATTAAAGGTCTTAAAAAGCCAAAGAAACTCCTGTCTTTAGTTCTGCTCTAGGATAAAGAGTGTTGGGAATGTAAGACTGGGTAGCAGTTGACTTCATGCCTTTGGAAATCAAAACATGTGTATTTAAATATATTATCAGTGCTGGAAATCTGCAGCCCAATGGGTGTAACAGCTCTCCTGGACCAGCCATAGGATTGTAAAGATGTTTTTTTCTCTATTCCTTTTGCTTCTTTCTACTCACGAGAACGAACACTGTTTCCCTTAGAAAACATACATTTTAGGCATATGAAAACCAACTTCAGCTCTCAGATTACAAGAGTTTCAGTCCCCATTAAGAAATTGAAGGGTTACCTTCCACTGTAGGGAAGGGTTACTCTGACAGTGGTAAAAGAAATAGAGCTCATAACGCCTGGTGGCAATCAAAATCAAATTAGACTTTTTGGTCAAAAATAATATGCTGCTGGCTTTGCTTGAAAAATAATTGTCTTAGCTGGTGTTTATTGGCATTCCTAGTTCAGAGAACAGATGAATAGAAAGGGGTTTTGTTCCTTGAATGTCTTTAATACTTGGAGTGCTCTGTTCAGGTTGCAATAAAAGCAGTTTCAGAGGCAGTACCACGGTAAATGCATGTGCAGCCTTCTACTGGTCTGACCCTTCCACTGCTAAAACAGGGAGGGTTTAGTGGGGATAAGAAGCAGAATTTAAAGCAAAAATAACATTTGCACATTTACTAAAGTATGAAGGCTTTTTATTTCTACATATCTCAATTTGAGGCTTATTTGTATTAACACACCTTGAGGTGAATGCTGGCTTAAGTGCTGCCTTTTGAGTGATATAAGCAGTTTAACTGAAACCTTCCAAATGAGACTGCTCACAGTTTATTTGGGTTTGGCTTTTATGTCTTTCTTCACAAATTATGCTCATTTGGGTGTAAACAATAGTTTTGTTTAATTGAAAAACATACAGTTGCTACAGCGTGTATAAGCTTGTACAGGAAATAATTACTGTTAAAGAAAGATGTGTTTGAAGAGATTTCTGCAACTTCTCTGTCAAACATATGCAGAGATGCTGAACAGTGTTTTGATATTTTCAGTCAATTGTGTAAATAGGGCTGGGTTTCAAATAATTGAAATATATATATATATATATATATATATATCCTGAAAGTCTTTAATGTCCTGTTTTCTTAGTATGTACTAAAGTCAAATTGCTCAGATTCTACAGAGAATATATATAATAAAGGGTTGAGAAGGAAAAGAGGAATAGAGTTGGGGGTTGCATGCAGATTTTCATGTTCATTACTCTGTAAAAATTAATTAATTTCAGACTGTGGTGGTTTTGACCTGAAGTCATATTTGGGCAAGAAGCTTAATATTCCTGTGAAATTCATAAAAAACTCTTTTCTCCCTAAAACCAGTTACTAAGTTCAGTGGCTTTAAAAAAAAAAGTTTCTTTGTTCAATGTTCTCTCCCACTTTTTCTTTCCTATCACAGTGCATCTCCCAGGGACTCATCTCAAAGCAAAATCATCCGATTCACTCTTGGTCAGAAAAGGTCTTCTAGGTTAGCATTTCTTCATCTTCTGCAAAGCATGAATAATCCTTTTGCAATATTTCTGGGTGCATGTTTAGCGTTCCTGCTGAGAACAGTTTGTAACTAGGCCTTTACAAATGGCTGAAATGTGAAAGTTTTAGATGGATTTAATTTTTTTCTCTTTTTTTTTTCAAGGCGTGGAATGCATTTTGGCCCACAAGGAAATAATTTGATTTTCTTGTTCTTAGGAGGTTTTGCTTCTGAGAACAAAACATGGTTCTGGGCGTTCTTTCCCTAATGTATTAATTATATTTTGACCTGCATTATTGAAATAATAGAGTCATAGAATATTTTGGGTTGGAAGTGACCTTAGAGATCATCCATCCCCCATCTGAGCTGCATCAGGCCAGTGTCTCAGCTGGTGAGGAGAGTGTCACCTGCATGATGTAAGCCCCAGCAGCACAGTGTGGCTCTGGCTCATCCAAGCCCCTGCTGTTCCCAGTGCTCTCACAGCCAGCACCTGGAATCTCCCTGGAAGTGATCCATAGGTGTTTAAGTCCATTTTTGCTCTGGATCCCAGCATGACTTGCATGCCAGTTCATCTGACCATCTCATCTCAGTGATCAAAAGGGTTGCTGTGGTTATTAATCTGGTTATTAATCTTGTTGTTTTACTATTATAATTTATTTCAGTGTTTGACTAGAATATAGTTTTACATTGGTAAATTACACTGTACCATTTTTGCTGAGCTTGTGAACTATAGTTTATGATCTTTATTCAGTTTTTATGGATTGTTTTTTCTGCTGTAGAATTTGGATTTATTTCCCACATTTTATTTCTTTTATGAAAACAGAGAATCTCTGCAGAATAATCCCTGCTAAAAAATTCCATGTTCCCTTTTCATGTTCTTCCTTGATCATAATTACAGCTTGACAGCTCATATTTGCTTACCAGAGGTGCTGAGGAGTAGTAAAAGAGTGTTTTCCAAGCTCAGTACCTTCTCTCTAAGCAGCAAAAACCCAGAAGCCTTTCCATGAACCTGACTTTTTTCCTTAGATTTCACAGGCAGTGCTGTGAAGTATCTTTAATTAGTACCAAAAGCAGGGGCTGAAAACTGGTTAAACTACAATGGGTAAAAAAAAAGTCTAAGAGAAAGGATATCTTCAAGAGTGCTTTTAGCATGTAGTTTTTTTATTCTTGGTGTGTTTTTATTGGCAGTGGCAATACTGACTCAGATGGAAAACTTGTCACTTCTTGAATGGTCACATGGTTTGAGGAGCTTTGTTTACTTTAAAATGTGACAGCTTTGCAAAATCTGTGGGTATGTGTGGGAACCCTTTTCTTATTCATCAATACAGGAATATTGTCCCTTCCCTACTACGAGAAAACTCCCCTGCCATCCTGGGGTGGGTGCCCCATACTCAGTGTTTCAAAACTGGGCAGAAGCTTTGGGTTGAGGTACCTTGTAGAAAACCTGGCTTGTTTCCTGTCAAACAAAATGAACTTTTCAATTAACTCCCTTGTCTTGGTGACTTACAAGTTCTCAAAGAAGTTTTTATTTGTCACTGGTTGCCCTCAGCTTCTTCCCCTGTGGTCTCCTCTACAGTGGATGAAGCCTCTCTGGAGTTTTCTCACAGACCCCTTGCTGCAACGATGAGTATGGACAACTTTTTAGCACCCCCCAGTGCTGGAAAAAGCTGGATAATTTGAGAGACTTGCCTAAAAGTCAACCTCAGAACCATGATGTGCTGTGCTGAATCTGTGGTGGTTTGAGCTTGTAAATTAAGTTTTGGGTTTGTATTTGGATGATGCCCTCATGTATTAGACTCTTTTGAGCTTTGGAAGCATGTGCATGCAGCTGCTGACATTTTGGCTTTTTCTTCATGTTTCTTTTCATATTTTCTATTTCTTCACTAGTCTTGGAGAGGTCAGTTTGTTTAGGAAGCCCTGCCAGGTTTCTTTCTGGCTTCTCTTCCTTCTCTCAGAGGCACAGTGGTGATTTGGTCAGTTGCATCCCCTCTCTCTCTGACAGCTGGGACTTCTTCCTTTTACCTTATTATTGACACAAGTTATTTAAATAGATTTTTGTGTTTTATATAAGGAAGCTTTAAAAAGATTCTGTGTGTGAATGTTGGCTTTGAAGTGTTCTGAGGTGTGATGCCAGTGGCTTTCCTGATTCTGTCAGGCTTTTTAGAGAAGTCTTCCACCATCCTTTTTGCCTGAAAAGCATAAAAGCTTGTCTCCAGAATAACTAATTTTTTTTCCTAGTTAATCAGCTAAATCTGGTAAATACAGGCTATGTTAAGAAAATGCTGTAAGAGACAGATGGCCCAGTTGAAAGCAGAAGTGTATACCAGCTCACTGATAATGTGGTTACCCTAGGAGAGGGTACTGAAGCTTTGTGCGATTTATATAGGCTCAAATAATTAAAGTTTTGCTAGGCTTGACTGCTGAGCTTTGTAGCTGTCAGAGCAGAGATATGGTGTGCTTCTCTACAATGGAAAAGGCAGTCAGGTTCCATCTCACTGTTATTTCTAAAATAAGGGTAGCCCTTATGTGGGCAACATGTGACAAAGTGTCCGGCAGTCTGGTTTAAGAGTGGTAGTGCCTCACTTAGTCTTGACCTTTTGCCAGTGGTATTGCTCCACTGAATCTACTTGCAACTGTTTCTGATTCATCAGATTTATGGCAGGTGATTGTTAATTTTGTCTCGGGGCTTTTTTTTCTGGTGTAAACAATTCAGACCGTAGCTTGTTTGACATACACTTCTCATCTAAGATGATGCTTTGATTTGTCCTTACAGAAGTAGGAAGACCCTTATGAGTCTGTACTTGTGCTATTGATCCTTTTATTTTCAGCTTATGCATGGTATCCCATAGTTCGTTCCCCAGAGTGCTTTTTAACCTGTGTTTAATCATGCTGTAATTCTTCCACCAGACTTCCAGGTCCCACCACGAGGGTGTCCACTGCGGGCAGTGAGGCCAAAGCTCGTGGTTCCATCAGTGCCAACAACCGACGCAGCCAGAGCTTTAACAACTATGATAAATCTAAGCCTGGACTTCCCCCTCCAACCCCAACAAGCAGCAATGACAAAGGTAAGCACTTCATAATTTGGGTTTTTCTTGATAGTGGCTTCGTTTGGAGGAAATAGGGTTTTCTGTTAATCTCCCGAAGTTGTGGGACTGTCTCAAAGTTGTGTGTTGTAAACATGACATCTACAATCCAAAAGCCAGCTGTCTCTTCTTGAAAAAAGTGTAGTCCTCCTTCAATATAGCTGAAGTTGTGACTTACTGGCCTGAAGGTACATCCAAAAAATAACTTTAAAAAGTTCTGGCACTGGTGAACCATATTTTTTCATTCTGCTTCAAGCGCAGATAAGAGGGAATGAATTAATCATAAAATAAGGCATTTTGATGAGTAGTGTGACAAGAACAAAAAATGACCACTGAAGACTTCTCCAAAGTTTATATATGATAAGTAGTACCATTTGCTTTCAATCCCATCACTATTGAGGAAGATCCTGTAAGATACAAAATTACTCAATTTCAGTCTAATTTCAATAATCATCTATTGTTGTTTTTGAGAGTAGGAACATGTTACGTTTTATAAACATTGCAGTGAAATGATGTCTGTGGCAGTGCATCAGAAACACTCAGAGCCACGCTGTGTGCGAAGGGGAGCTTTTTTTGAATGATATTTACTGACTTTGTGTCCACTCACTAGTTCAGCAATCTGACAGCATTCATTAGCTTGAGTTGGTAGCTCTGAGCTGGGGATGGGGGGGCTGTGGCTGGTGAGAACTGAGCCCATCTCTCCAGTCTGGCACGGTCAAATTGTCGGCGTGGGCTGGAGGCAAATTCCCCATCCCTAAAGCCATTCTGCTGACAAAGAGGGGCCAGCCCTGCACTTCAGCACAGGCTCCTTGCAGTGACTTGACAGGCACAGCCTTCAGGCTTGAGTCTCCTGGCTGGCTGTGCATAAGTTTTAATAACTATAATGAGCATTTTGCTCCAGAGAAAAGCACTGGTCTGGGTCAGCTTGTCTGGGGTCCTCATGCTTGGTTCTTTCTAGGAAACTCTGGTCTTCCTTCTCTGGAAATTGTTGTCCAGGACTGCACATCCCTAGATTTTGGAATGTTACCCCAGAAAAGTTACGGTGCCAGTGGAGGATCCTCAGCATCCTCCAGGGACATTCTGAAACACCCTGATCAGATTTTGTATAAGAGAAAAATAAAATTTACCTCTGTTTAATGTAATTATTATAATTATATTACAAATTAATGTAGTAGCATAATAAACTAATAATTTAGCAATATTCTACCTCAGTAAATACACGCTCCTTTAGAAGGTACCATGTGTAAACAGTAATGATTTAACTCTTAACATCAGCACTTAATAGTTGTGTCTAAATCTGAATTAGTCTGGCTTTCAGTTCAAAGAACAAGCTAACAAGTTGTAATGGGAGCAGTAAAAGCCTTGCTCTTCTCTGTAATGTCTCCCCAGTCTCTTTCTTTGTCCTGCTAGTGAATATTCTTCTGCTCATGTCCCATAAGGACTTGACTGGGGAGAGGTGGGGTGGGATTTGTCTTGTCCTGAAGCATAGCTTGGTGGGCTGGATATCCCTGCTCCATATGGGATATGTGATGTTATGCTGCATGGAGGAGAGAACTTCCATGTATTTTAGCTTTTTCTCAGTTTACCAAGATTACTAAATAAGGAAATTAAAATACTGCTTTTAGTCTTCAAAAAAGAAACAGAAAGAAAAAAAGTCCTCATGCATACAGAGAAATAACAATAATTTGTCAACTAACTTAAATATCAACTGCTTTTAGACAGTCAGTTCTGGGAACCCTCATTCCTCACCATAATTCATCTCCTGAGAAAGATAAACTGCTTGCTGAAGAAGCACATGAGATGAGCTGCTTCCTATGAGTATTACAAATAACTAAAGGAAACAGGCTGGTTTTAAGGCTGACAATCTACGTAAGTTGCATTAACTACTCAGAATTTTGCTCTGGTCAAAACTTCCAGCCATAAATTATGGTCTTTGAAAAAAAGAAAGAAAAGGAGAGCTTATGTAAAGTTGAACTTGAACTTTCCTTAAAAATATAATCCTGACACAAAGTTGGTCTGCATCCATGAGAAACAAAAGCAATTGGTCTGACAAATTTTTGGCTTATTATGGAGTTAATTGTAACATTGCCAGGCAAATTTTATTGTGAAAGTGCTAAGACAATTCAGATTTTCTGACCCATAAGCTGTGTTTTGCCTAAGAGACTTACATGACTGTGCTGTTTGCCAGGCTTGGTAAGTTTTCACCTCTTTACCCAGTACCTGCTCTGTTGTGTGTTACTGAGGAAGGAAATGGGAGAAAGAAAACTCAGCCTTTTTTGGCATCTTTGGTCACTTTGTGGTAGAAGGTGGCTTTCAGTGTCTCATGTTTGAATAATTTCTTACAAAAAGTAGGTTGTAATTTTTAGCTTTTTTTAATCTGTGGCCTTTCCCCGGGAATGCAGATTGTCTTGTTACTCAGTTGTCTGTGTCTTGTGGCGATGAAAGTGCATTAATTGAAACAGAATGCATCAGAAAGGAGAAGGACAGCAAATGGAGCATGAAGATAAATAACCTAGATTTTTCAAAAGATTCTATGAATCAGTTACTGCTGAGACCACTGCTTTTCTAGAAATCTTGGGGAAAGGATTTGTGTAATATCAAAAATGATTGCACCAGCACATGAAAATACGAGGTTTTTGGATGGGTGCATGTGTTTGATGTGAGGTGCACACATGCTCTTAGCAAAGGAACATGTAAAGAAATGGAAGTTTCTCTTCCCCACAGCTAACCTTGTGTCCTCAGTATATTTCTTTTTCTCCCAGTCTCCACATGCTGTCTGACAGGACTTTCAAGATATGGAAAGAGAGAAGTGTTCTGTAGTAAGGATCACATGGACACATAGTTTGGTCCTGTGGGCACCTTCTTTGAGGTTAGGGCCTGATAGCTTTAACTTGATTTTTTGGAGTTTTCCATATAAACCCTCAGTTTATGCAAAATTCTCCTTTTGTAGGGAATTTACCCAAACTCACAGGAATTTCAGGACCCCATTCCTCACATCATAAAATGATAACATGCTGTAGTATGGTTTTTTATTTATTGTCACAGTGATTAGCCATTTATAATTGCAGTTACATTCTAGACAGGGTGTTTTTATGTGTGTAATTGGTGTTGCAGGCTCTTTTTAAGGAAAAATGCCATCAAAGTCTTAATTGCATTTTTGAAATAAGCCACTCAGGCTTGTGGATTGGGGTTTTTTTATGTCATGCTAATCCCTTCAGACAACTGGAGTCTTTTAGCTCTCTTCTGAGTTGTCAGAATTACTTAGTCCATGCTTATGTAGGAATAGCTTTGGTTGACTTCCTTATCCTTTAGTGTCCTTGAACACCACAGGTCTACTGTGGCATGGAAGGCATCAGACACTTTCCAAGGTCACTACTGAACTCATTATGAAAAACTTTTCTAAGGAATAGAGAGAGGCAAATGAACATTGCATTTCTATGCCTGTGTGTAGTTAGTAGTTACCCTGAGGTTCCATATTACCATGTCCTTCTAATTGTCTAATAGGATCACCAAATAAAAAATAGCCAAAATTTGATTTACATATGCAATTTAGAATACATAAATCTACTTTTTATTCATAGCAAGGAGGGGCAGAACTTCATCCTAGGAAGTATCAAGAATGAAACTTCAGTACATTGAAACACACAACTTCAGTAAAGACTTTGCTACAGTTTTCTCATGGGTTTGTGTCAGTGTTTCACTTGCACACAATGGAGAGTCTCTTGAGACATGGTCTGAAAGCAGCCTGTAGTTCTGCAAAATGATGGCAATTTCTGACTAGCTCTGAATACCCTCAGATATCCACTGTCTTCACTGTTCTTTGGACACTCCATTTGCATTTTGCAATCTCAGAAGTCTGATGTTGTTGTCTGGGAATATTCTGCTTATTACTTGTGTCAAGTCTTTAAAATCAATGAGTTTATGAAGCTGTAGGAGACATCAGCTTGATAAGCCACCTCCACCATATTGATGATGTGATGCAGTACTGTGACACAGTTACATGCTTTCTTTTTATTTTTGTCTTCTACTTTGTTCCTAATATTTTGTTTTAAATAATCCTACAGAGGGCAGCAGATGTCTGTGGGAAAAATGACTGTTTTCCTGTGGATTGAATGTTAGATAAAATATCAGTAGGAAAAAAAGCACTACCAGACTTTGTCCATTTCCATGTCAGATCAAAAGAAATGTTTACTACTCAGCTTGATAAAGAAGGCAGATTGATGTCAGGTTTCTCTTAAACTGATAGTATTAGGAAAAGGGAAAAACCCAAGAATACATACATACAGATTCAGACACTGAGGAGAAATAAATGACTGTTTTAATAGTTGTGTTCTTGCAAACTTACTTGCAAGTCTGATGAGAGGGTTCTCAAACCAGATCCTACCAACTTAGTGCTAACCTGAGCTCTGCACATATCACTTTTTTTGGGTATGGATATACTGTACAGACAGGAGGGTAAAAAAAGTGTGTGCTCCTACTCTGCTCCTTTTATTTTATTTCTTTCAAATTTTGGGGAAACTCTTTTAACTTGGAACACTGTGTGTACTTAATAACTGTCTTTTAATATGTAGAGGGTAGTCATTATATTCACTAGGATGTGTAGTGACAGTTCAAGGGGCACACATTCCTTTAGGGGAAATCCTGTCTGGAAATAGGAATACAATTCTTCACTATGAGAAGGATAAAATATAGGAGAAGTTTGTCCAGAGAAGGGTTGGGATTTCACTTGTTGAAGGTATTCAGGACTTGCCTTGTCAGGACCCTGGCTCTCATCTCAGGCTCTGCTTGCAGCTGGAGGTTGGAAGGAGTATCTCTAGAGGGTTCTTGTGTCCTAGTCTGTTACCACATTTTGATACCTTTAAATATTATTTAATTTCAAAACTTTCCTGAAGTGTAAACTGCTTAAATAGGAAGAGATTTTGTGGGACAGTTAAGGAATTACTTTCCTGTTAACTTTTTAACTCTGTGTTATCAAAGGACTGACTGCCATCAGTAAAATGTTGGCAAGGAAATGTCACCCCTACTGCAGCGAGCCACGTGGTGTATGGTTACAGATGCCACATGTGTGCTAAAAATGTGTGCACTCGATGTGTAGGCAGTTATATTTATCAGGTTCAGGACAGCAAGGCATCAAGTTCAAGGGCACAGTTCAAGAGGCCATGGCAGATCTTGTCAGAGCTTTAGCAGGAAAGGCTCTTCAGAGTTAAATCAGTGCCTTTATGTCAACTTAAGTAGGAAATCCATATTTATTTCTCTAAATGCCCTCTTGTGAAATAGTAGAAAATCCTAAATCTGGAACTGAGCCACTGGAATTTCTACTCCTGATGATAAAGATGTTTCATATTCAATCCTGTATTGGTATAAAAATGCATGACAATACACTCCCATGGCTCGGTTCTGTGTGACACTGAGCTTGTCTTGAACTCAGCATTGCTTAAGGTCATTTAAAAATGGCAAATTTGGATTATGTTAAAGCCTCAGATTCGATTTTAAAAGTCTACTTTAGCAATTGAGAGGAAAAGCTCCCATCTTCATGTGGAGCAAGGCGAGAAATGTGCATAAGGAGATCAAATCACAGAGTTCTAGCGGGTAATGACTTGAAGGCTGAGATACTCAGTAGTATTCAAATGGGCTTTGAAACAAAGGGATGCTGATTAAAGAGAAAGCTCTGCATAAGTAGAGCTTTGGAAAATCTCCTTTGCAGTTTGGTACTTAAAGGGTTAATATATGTTCTTTGTTTAAAAAAAGAGGTTATAAGGTGCCCTTGTTACCTACAAGACAATGTAGTGACATTTATAGTAATGACAATCCTTCCTTATCTCAATAGATAGTGTGTGGGTATCCATTTCTCAGGAATTTGATATTAGCCCAGTTAAGAACACAGATTGGATAGAAATTTTAAGAATGAGGATATTTAGCCATTGGAAGAGTTAAATCAGATATAATGAGTCAAAATTTAGTATTTGCCCAGAGATGATGTTCAGACAGAGGTTCCAGTTTTGGCTCAGAAATTACTGAGCCCTGCTGAGTCTTTGAGTTCAACATAGATCATCTGGAAAGTTTTCCTGAATGAAAAATCTTTCATTTAATCACATTAAAATGGAGGACAAGTCCTCTTTTGTAGCTTTTTGTAAAATGAGATTAAATATTTGACGTTCTGAATGATTGGATTTGGCTCCTCTACCAAGTACAGGATAGTCAAGTGGCATTGCACAAACTTCCTTGCTGGAAATGTTCTGTTTAACCTCATGCAGTTTTCCCACTCCAAATAAATTAATAGCTATAAAGAGAGACAAAACCCAGGCTTTTGCCTTTGTGTCCAGTAATAGGGTAAGAACTAAAAAGCCCAGAAGTGGTGAAAAAAAGAGCTCTGAGAGTTGCAAAGCACGATAGAAATTTGTCTTAGAGCATTTAAAATTGTTTTTCTACCCATTTATAGTAGCATTCAGCCTGACTGGGAAAGAGAAGGTTTTTTATGGCTTCAGGTGCAGGGATGGTTAACAGGACAGTTGCAGCAGGGATTGGGATGTTGGATGCAGTTCCTGTGGCATGAAGCCAGCTGACCTGGTGCTGGCAGAAGGTCCCTGGGACGGCTGAACAGACTCTTTATACAAAGGGCTGTTTGACAAGGGCAGCTTGTGACAGGACATGGGGGATGACTTTAAACTGGCAGAGGGTGGGTTTAGATTAGATATTAAGAAGAAATTCTTTGCTGTGAGGGTGGTGGGGCACTGGCCAGGTTTTTCTGTTCTCCCCCATCCCTGGAAGTGTCCAAGGCCAGGCTGGATGGGGCTTGAAGCAGCCTGGTCTAGTGGAAGGTGTCCCTGCAGGGGGCTGGAACTGGATGGTCTTTCAGGTGCCTTACAACTCAAATCACTCTACTGTCCTGTGAATCTATTATTACATAACAGTTGTTAAAATAAGTCCTGTATTTTGAATTACATCTTTTACTAATCAAAGACTGGGTAATCCTGAAGTGTTCAGGTGCTTTTGGTGTCTTGTAGAAGAGAGAGCTCATGCAAACCCCCAAAGTTAGTTTTAGCAGTGCTTCCTGCTGAGTGAGCCACTGCAGGATCCAGTGACACACAGATGTGTCACAGGGCATAAATGTGAAATATTAAGCCTGATGTCTCAACCCATGTTCACTCTAGGCTGAGGATTTCCAGCTGAGGGCTCTCTTGCACTAAGGTTGATACTGAGAAGGCATTGACCCTGTTGGTGGCAATTTCCAGGTCATCACTGAAGCTGATTTAGCTGTGCCAGCGGACTGGTGCCAGGCCCAGCTCTGTGATGCTGCTGTGAAGGCTGGGGGAAAGGTGCATGGGGAAAGGTTTGGAAACCAGGACTGGCAGAAAGATTTTAACAATTCACTTGGGACTAGAAAAAAATAGTAGAGTTCTTGAGATTGAAAGATTCCTATGCTTATGGGTGAACAGTATGTGGATGTCAGAAAGCTGGGAAGTGATTTTACAGCATGAAACAGTTGGCTCATGCAACACATAACAGCAAGTTAAATAATATTTGTTTATTTATTTATGTATTTAAAAATTTTAGGTAGCTGTAACTTTTTTCATTCTTCATGAAAATTGTGTTCTTATAGTCTTAGAAAAAAATCCTTTCCTGTTCTATATCCATCTTGGGTTTATTATTATTATTTTTAGGTTTCTCTTTCTTTAGAAATGAATCTAATAATTTCTTAGAAATTAATCTAGTGTTGAATGAATCTAACATTTAGTTTTGAAATAATGACTTGTTAAGACTAATATGCAAAATTCACTAAGATTAAAAGGATTGCAAAAGTGGAAAATATTTTATATTTTTAGAGAGGCGTAAGTCCTTAAATATGAAATCAGTTTGCCCAAACTTTCAAATTTTCACTGGAAAATAAATGTCTCAACAGCGTGAAAATATGATAATTACTTAAATTTCAGTAATCCCACCCTGTAAGCATGTTCCAGTGCTTCATTTAGGTCAGATATGAAGTAAACATCATATTCTGCTTAGTGTTTAGGATGCTGCCTCTGTGCTCCTCTGGGCTGGCATTCAAGAGATGCTGGTTTTATTGACCAAGCCAACCAGATGTAAAATAAATTTACAATTTTAAATTTAGAATTTGTCTTAATAAATCCATTACCAGAGTAGTTGGTGTTTTCTATTGTTCTGCTGTGTGCAATACCAAAAGCAGATACTGGAATAATCCTATCCAGTTCTCTAAATATAATATACACTGAAGGTATTTACCAAATGCTCAGGATGATTTATTTTGCCTTAAAGGTAGTACAGTGATCATGAATTTGATGTTGCAAGAATAAAAACAAAAACACAGAGGGAAAGGAAGGACTGTGAGGTAATCTGAAAGATATGCTGAGGAACCTAGTACTTCCTTTTGTTGAATCATAACTTTGCAGTGTAGAGATGGCTCCTGGCTTTAACTCTGTTTAAAGAACTGTATTTAAAATTTTAGCAAGTTTGCAGCTTACACTATATATTTGTGGAATTGCATTTGTAAATAACAGGGGGAGTATGGAGTCCCTCCAGTTCTGAAGGAAAATCAACTGTACCTATGTAGAAAACACCTACACCTGAGAGGTGTTCACAAGTCTGTTCTGGAGTGTCTCATGACAGGGACTTGACCATGTATCCCTTCCAGTGGCCATTTGGTCTTAAAAGCAGCTATTAAAAATATACATATAAAACTATTGTGTGTGGCTAAAAATAAGGTATATTTTTGCTCTTCCTTGATCTTTGTCCTGTTTATAACAGTCTTCATGAAGGCTTAAAATGTCCCCTTCAGCCTTTTTTCTTCTTGACTAAGCAATCTTTACTACTCCATCTTTTCCCTTTAGGTTCCTTGTGATAAACCTCTTTTATCTCTTGATGGTCTCCACTGCCCCTTTCCAGTCTGTGAGTCTCTTTTGGAGTGGTGCTGGAGCTGGACACAGCACTCCACCTGATGCCTTACTTTCCAGCTGAGCAGCATGTAGTAGTTTAATTCTTTATCTTCTATTCTCTGATTTTGCAAACCTCTGATTCCATGTGGTCCTCCTAAAGCATTTCTGAATGACATTTGTTTTCCCTCAGTGGCACGTTATGAAGTGTGCAGCTGCATTCTGCTGCAGCTTCTTTTGCTGCAGTGCAGTTGCACAGCTGATGGCTTAAATTTAGGCATTCAGTTTCTCCTTTCTCAGCACACACCTTTTCAGACAGCCTCAGTGAGTGAAACCTTGCTGACTCAAGTTCATTTCCCCAATTCACCAAATGTATGAATGCAGAGAATTCCTCAGACAGAGGGCTCCTGCCTTGTGTCAGGAGGTGATCCTTACAAGAGTCATTAGTGTCAAACAAAGTACTCATCTTTGGCCAGCTGAGATATATGTATATCCCGGGGTATTGTTTGCACCCTTTCACTTTTCTAATCAAACATGCTTTTGAAAGATTGGCTCATCTTAGTAAATCCTCAGTGACATATTTGTGTTGGGTATGTGCCCGTCAAAGAGCTTAAAGATTGACAGGAAATAGCAAGCAGCATGGCATGTTTATAGGACAAGGTATGAGTTGCAGTGAATCATATCTGTGCTTAGTTTTACAACTGTTCAGCTGGCTGAGTATGGCATTTAGTAATTTGTCCTCTTCTACAGAGACAAAGCCTGGCTGAAGGCTTAATCATAGGTGAAGTAGGGCTTTACAAGACCACAGGACTTTGAATACAGTTGCTATAAGCTTTAGAAATACATAAAACAAGCCAAAAATATATTTAAATAAAGTTTTAGAAAAAAAAAACAACACCCCTAGAAATATTAGGCAGTGACATGTTCTTAACAGTACAGTTCTTGAGGATAAAATTCCTGAGCTTTGAAGTAAAATTTAACTTTGAGATGCAGCTTCTTGCCCAGTGTTCATCTGCACAGCTGCATTGGAGGTGGTGGAACCATGTTAATTTATACCAGCTGCAGAGCTGGTCAAGCATTTCATGGCCTTTGCAGTGCCTACATGTTTCCTTTTAAAATAAATATTAACAATTTCTCATAAATTTATTGCTGGGTGAAGTGTGCCAGAAAAACAGCCATGGAAAGAAGGTTCACTGTTAAATCATGGGAAAGCAAAGAGCAGTGCTGCTACATCCCAGACTTCCCCTAATGCCAGCATGTTTCTACCACACCTGTAGAAGCCCCTTCTCCTTGGGTAGCAGCATCGTTCAGCCTCTCTGGGCCCTTCCATTTTTGGCTTCTCTGCTGAGCTTTTTTTTGCCTGTTCCTCGTTCATAACCAAATATTCCTGAAGAATCTGAGACTGACACCAGAGAACTGAAAGGAAGAAGGCCTCACCATAAATTGTAGTATGTGTCTGTCAGTTGGTTTTGATATAAATGGACAATATTTCCTAACTGCAATTCTCAGAACAGTGATTTTCATAGTGCCTATTTCATATAACCTGCTGGAGAGATGTGTCAGACCAAGGCTGCCAACTGTACATATTGTCCACTCCAGCTAAGTGTAAAACATAATGAAAGACTCCATAACGGCTTCCTGCCTGGAATTCATTAATGCATTTGAATAAGCGCGTTATGAGAAGTCTTGTGGGATTAGACTGTACAAATAGTGAGAAGGAAATGGAGAAGAATGAACAAGAGTGGTATTTGTCTAGTATTAAATGGAGAATGCAACTTGTTTTGAATGGCACAGTAAACTTGGTTTCATTATTTTTATGATCATCTGACTGGTATGTGGTCAATAGAGGTCCCTCCAACCTTTTTTAGGCATTCATGTCGAAAGCATTTTGAATTTTACAGTAACTAAGCAAAAACAACAAGGAATTCACATGTCTTATTTGGTTATGGTGAGACAATGAGAAAAGGGGCTGCCTGTGCTCCAGTTTTATTTCCTCTCACCTCAGCAAAAATGCTGAGTCTTGGCTAAGTGAACCAGCCAACAGCAGAATTGTTCCATGTGCTGGAGCTCTGTGTTAATGGAGGCAGTTTTACAGAAATGTTGAGTTCCTGACCTATCCATGGATTTTGGTGAGGGTTTTCAGAGACAGAACACATTCTGTGAATGCATGGAACTGATGTTGAAGCTACAGAGTTTACAACGCTGGGATTGAAGACGTAGATATGATGGAAGGGAAGAAGAGTATCATGGAGTAAAGGTAATTTTTATGTTGTGCTACAGTAAATTTAATCACCATTAAAGAGGAATCAGTGGGCAGAAGTTGAAGGAAACAATTCTGCTTGGTTAGAAAGGGTCCTGAGCAACCTGGTCTACTGGAAGGTGTCCCTGCCCATAGCAGGGGTATGATCTTTAAGATCTCTTCTAACTATGGTCCCAACTATGATTCTGAGGTTTTATCCTTAGCAAAGCAAAATGTTCACTATTCAGGCTTTTCTCAGGTTATACAGAATTTCCCTATCTGGCAATATCTGCTTTAAAACATTAATTTTTATTGGGTTTTTTTGTGGTCCAGAATAGAAGAGAGCACAGAAAGGTTCAGCCATCCTAGGGGTAGAGGCCATGCCCACCCCAAGGTAGCTCAGCCAGTCCCTTCTGCCAGCTGTAGTTCTCCCCAGTCATCAGTCTTACAATGGAAATGGAAATTTCTGTCAGCCACAAGGGTTGTGCTTATTTTTAGGAGGGACTGGGTGCCAGGTCACTCTTGTTCGGAAGGTTCTGCTCTACCTGCTCGTGGTTTGGGTTATGGAAAGACTGTGATTTCTACAGTCTGCTCCTGACAGGAATGCAGACATTTCCATACTTACAGGGTTTGATAAATAATCATTGAAGAAGAGAGCAGCTCAGCTGAAAAGTTCTTGTGTGTAGGACTTTATGTGTAGTGCTTTGAAGGAGATTCTTCTGGTGGGTGGATGGGAGGGGTCGAGATTCACCATTTATTCTTCTAGATGGAAAATGATGAAACTGCCACAGTAGTTTCTGCAGTTCTGACACTGTCATGTCATAGAGCAGAGCCGCTTTTATTTCCTAAATTAGAATCTGGTTGTGGATTTGCTTTTAAATCAGTTATCTAATATATAGGCTGGACTAAAAGATATTTCTTCTCTTCATAAGAACTTACTTTTCCCATAGCTGTGAAATAAAACATAATAGTTTGTTCATTCAAAAATGGGTAAAAATGCTGTTAAGTTCTTGACCTGCTAAGGAGAGTAACTATGAGAACATCCTTTGTCTGTATGTTGCCTTTCATGCTTACAATGATGGCTTTTGAATATTTTCAGTTATAGCAAATCAAAGTCCACTTACTTAGAGTGAACATGACAAATGATGGGAAATTGCATATATTTTCTCCTGACCTTATTATAACATAAGCTCTCAAAGACTTCTGTGAAAGAATTAAATCATAAGCCTTCAGATTCTTTTTTTTTTCTTCTTCACAAACGGGTGGGTTTGCAGATGCACTTCAGTCTTTGCAGGAGCAGCTGAAATGAGATTTATCCATGCTACAGTGTGTATTGGCATTGGAACTGGACCACCAACATCTTTTTTAACAGGAGCGCTAGGAACAAAATAGATTTCAGGCCAAGATTTGACTTTGAAAACAGGAAAGTGATCATTATTTACTGTAGACTGTAGCTTGGGTTTGAAAACATTTCTTTGATGTCAGTTTTAGTTAATGCAGGTTGCTGAAGAAAGAAAATACCTCCTTCACAAAGGAACACATGGGAAATAATAAGCTTATTAATTGAATGCATGAAACCTGCTCCCCTTTTCATGAAAGAAGGGTCTATGCTATGCTGAATAAAACTTTCCCCTTTGCATGCTGATGTGTTCTCCACAAATTGATGTTGCTGCTTCATTAGGAAACCCGGCATTTGAAGCTGCATTCTGGCAGCAGAACTCCTTTTGCTGACCAAACTTGGTAAGCAAAGAGGAGTAAAAGAGCCAGCACATGTTCATAAGGAAGTAATGGAGAAGCTGAAAAACTGAAGTTTTCTTAAGCTGGAGCAATTTTTCATGAGAGTGTTTTGCAGTGAACCTTTTATTTCTCACCATAATGGTGCATGGTGCAATGTAAAAAATCACTTGAGGATGTTCACTTTCCAGTTTCACTGTATTTGACCCAAGTATAAGTCAAAATCTACTGGACTTGCATAAGAAAGTACCTTCTTTTCTTTCCCAAAGTGTTGCTCCTTCACTGTGGATCTGCACTGTGCTCCTCCTACGCCACTGGCAACGGAAGCAAAAATCACTTCCAGATAGGAGTATGTATGTGGGGGTATTGGGACAAAGAACGTTGTGTTTATAAACAAATAAACTGGAAAAAGCATATTTTAGTCAGTGACCAAACAGAATAAATAAATAAATTTCCTGAAAACATGAAAAAAATTAAAGGAGAAATTTAAAAGTTCTGGATTTTGCTGGGAAATAAATTTTGAACTTTGGGATCAAGCCATTTCACTTGATCCAAGCCAAGCATTTTTCCCCAGAGGTCTGTGAATTGGAGCACTCATCTGAACTGTTAAGATGTAGCTGAGGTCCCAAATCAACCAACCCCTTCCATGCACTTGGAAAAGGACATTGTAGAGCTGTCAGAGCCCTGTTTTAATGTGGTGGCCTCTGCTGCTGTGCAGTGACCTCACAGCCAGCTCACTGCCTGAGACAGGGTCAGACTTTCAGCCAGGTTATGGACCTGGCTCTCAGGTCCCTCTTGTCTCAGATGAGTGAGTTTGTGTAGGCTCTGAATGCTGGGGATTGCAGGCTGACTTTGTTCATCCCATACACATGTTGACTGTATTGTTCTCAAACTGTTGTGAAGAACCTGTTTGAGAAGACAGATTCCTGTTCCAAATCTGCTCAGTTGCCTGCATGTTCAGACCCCAAGTTGAGACTTTGTGCTTGTATATGTTGTACTAACAGGGTGTACAATCAGCTCATCTACTTTATAGATAAAACCCTTATTGGTCATTTTCATTTTGTCACCCTTCTATTGCCCCAGTCCAGTTTTTCTGAGCAAGTGGAGGCTTCTCTGCCCATATTGATCAGTACGTTGGGCCCCTCCCTGGACATGCTCATGAATCCCAGGCAGCGCTGATGATTTCTGGGCATGGCTGTGCCATGTGCTTAGATTTGTTTAGCATGATGAGGTCAGAAGACATGTGGATTAGGAACTTAATGTTGAAAGCACTGTCAATCTGTAGTTCCTACAGCAATATCTCAATATTGAGATGGCTATTACTATTTTAAAAAATAATCTGTACAAATAAACTGTACATTATGCACAATTGAGATTTTCATGAAGCTTTCACTCCATTGCTGGATGTCTTCTGGGGAAGGCAGGCTGAGACAAAGGCTTGCTTGTTCCGAGTGTGCAAAAGGAGCCTGGTGCAGTGTGGGGATGGGATGTGGGCTGGGATGAGCAGGAGGACTCCAGGAAATGAAAACAAAAACAAAGCAGCAGTGTACGGAAAGAGGCATGAAGGAAAAAGCAGTGGTGCAGCTTGTGAAAGCAGGAGGAGGAGCATTGCTGGCAGCTGATGAAGTTGTCACCTTCCTTCCTCTCTGTGTCAGGGCACTGTGTCAGGTCACTGCTGCTGTTCACACTGGGAGTCCCTGGGACTCTTCCCACAGTGTTGGAATCCCTGGGAGTGCTCAAAGGAATGTGTAGGTGTGGTGCTTAGGGGTGTGGTTAAGTGGTGGGCTTGGCATTCTGGTGTTAATGGTTGGACTTGATCTTGGTTGTCTTTTCCAACCTTAATGATTCTGTAATTCCTGTGCCATTATTTCTTTGGTCCTCCTTAACACACTGGATTGAATTCAGTAGGCTTGGGCAGAGCAGTGAGAGACCAGGTGGCATCATTGTTTGGGATATTTAGTGGGTTGATTTTGCTTCTGTACTAGAGTAAAACAGGAGGAGTGCCCTGGGAGCCAGCAGGGTGGCACAAGCTTAAAAGCAGCGTGATTCCTGACTGTGTCTGTAATCCAGCTCCTGATTCCTTTCATTTCCTTGTGGGTTCTTTGCCATAGGAAAAGGTTTAGCAAAACCAGACAGTAGAATAGTTACTGGTTAAGAATCCTGGTAACCTTCTGATTTCAGTAATATTTTTTAAAGTGTCATTAGTTCCTGCTATTCCACTTTCTCCATAACCATGTGAAATGGCTGAGTTTATTATTAAGGAGTCTCTAATGCTCTTAGAAACCTGATTCTGTGCTAAGTCAGGAAGATGTATGTGACTTCAATCTTCAGTAGATCTGGTTTGGATCAGAGGAGTGGGGTTAACAGATCCGTATCTTCACTGAGCAACTGAAAGTGAAGCAAAACAGTCCCTGTGTGGCTGCAGCAGCTCGTGATTTACAGGGCTGGATTCACAGGGCTGCTGCTGCTGCGGAGAATGCACGCTCTCCACTGTGTTGATTTTTGAATTAAAAAAATGCAGCTCTGTACACAGTTTACTTTCGTGCTAGAGGGCAGGGAAATATAGGTAAAAGCCGTTAATCCCCAGCAGGCTGCTGGGCAGGCGAACAGACACAGATGACAAAATTTAATTGGAACCATGAGCAGTTTAACAGAAAACATATTTGTGATAATTGAGAGAGTAACATCTCCAAAAGGGGAACTCTGCAAAGAGAAACTGATTCAGAGGAGACGTGGCCACTGGTAGGTGAGTGTGATTTTTCAAGCTCTCTTTAAGCTCGGAACTAATTTCTTAACAAGAATAAATAACATTAGGAGGAACTAACTAAATAAAAGATTTGTTTTCTCTGGGGGGGGAGGGCTGTACAGTTACTGCCACAAGTTTCTCTTGCAGCTGTATTAGGATATGTAGTAATACTTAATTACGTTCTTTACAAAAGGGTACAATTGGTTTTCTTTTTGTACATGGAGTTTTCTTCTACCTATGCATTATGAAGATTTAACCACCCCCACTCCCAATAACTGAAAGGACTTCAGTTTTACTTTTTTCCTTACCCCTGCATTTTTTTACATGTTTGAGGTTTTTCTAAGAATCGAACTTGGACAGCAAGTATTTTACCAAAAGCAGAGGGAACCCTTAGTTATAAAATAGTGCTGTGTTTTTTGCTAATGAAAAAGTATTGTGGACTTAATAAGGGACAGCATATGGCATTTTGGTTTGAATTGGAAGAGATTTTTTCCTTCCTTCTTTTTCTTGAAACAGCAAGTAAATGTAAATTATACAGTAGGAGCTCGTTGCTGTTCTGCTGGATAGGAAAAGAAAATTGGTTTTTGTTTTTTCTCAGTTTCACTGATGTTGAAAATACTGATGTGTCTTTTTAATGTTAATCAGTGTGAAATTCCTAATGTTCCATTTCAGAAAGAATCTCTCAGTAATTCTAATACCAGGTACTACTGTGGGGGTTTTTTGGGTTGTTTTCTGTGTTTTTTTTTCCAGAGCCTGCAGACAGCACGGCCTCCCAGCCCACAGGAATGAATGAAAATGTCTCATCCTCAGTTCAAAGCTGCGGCAGTGCTGTTCCTTGCAATAACTCCTCAGCCATCCCTCAGCCCAGCTCTGCTATTAAACCTTGGCGCAGCAAGTCCCTCAGTGCCAAGCACACAGCGACATCTTCCATGTTATCCGTGAAGCAGCCAGCAGTGGAGCCCCCAAAGCCATCCTCAGAAATCGCCAAAACAGCTCCCAATGGGCAGAAATCCATGCTGGAAAAACTAAAACTCTTCAACAGCAGAGGGGGTTCCAAAGCAGGAGGGACAACGCTGGAGTGTCCGGGCTCTCGGGACAACAGCTGTGAAAAGCTGGAGGCGCTTCTCAGCTTTGAGGAGAGCGAAGAAATTGATGCCACCAATCAGAATGTGAA
Source organism: Petroica traversi (assembly GCA_025920805.1). Classification (NCBI taxonomy): domain Eukaryota; kingdom Metazoa; phylum Chordata; class Aves; order Passeriformes; family Petroicidae; genus Petroica; species Petroica traversi. The sequence goes on along the minus strand of JAHLSL010000073.1, from coordinate 1,320,474 downwards.
CAACCCGGGATCGATGTCCAGCAGCCCCAAAATTGCACTCAAGGGAATTGCACAAAGGACTTTCAGCCGTGCACTGACTAATAAGAAAAGTTCTCCAAAGGGTAATGAGAAGGAGAAAGAGAAACAAAAAGAGAAAGAAAAGGATAAAAGTAAAGACATTACAAAGAGAACATCCATCACCGAGAAACTGGACCTGAAGGAGGAACCTAAAGAAGAACAGACAGCAGTAACAGCAACAACAGAGATGCCAAAAAAGTCCTCCAAGATCGCAAGCTTTATCCCTAAAGGAGGGAAGCTGAACAGTGCCAAGAAGGAGGCCTCTGCCTCTTCGCACAGTGGAATACCAAAACCAGGAATGAAAAACACCACAGGGAAATCCTCAAGTGCCCCCGCCCCTGCCAAGGAAGGCGAGAGGAGCCGTGGTGGGAAGGCCGGCTCGGGGCTCTCGCATCAGAAGTCCCAGCTGGACAGCCGTCACTCCAGCTCCTCCTCCAGCCTGGCCTCCTCCGAGGGGAAGGGTGTTGGGGGTCTGCACAGCAGCAGCAGCAGCCAGGCTGTGAATGGACCCACAGTGGCCACCCACACCACGGGCAGCAACACCGTGAGTGTGCAGCTACCTCACCCCCAGCAGCAATACAGCCACCCCAACACCGCCACCGTCGCGCCCTTCATGTACAGGTAAGGGATGTGCCTCGCCTGGGCAGCCCTGGGCAGTGGGGGGCTCACAGGGGTCGTTCTGGGTGCTCTCTCAGGGAGTGGAGCAGCAAGGTAAATGCTGTGCCTCGGAGAAGTTGCTTGCTTTAAGAGTGTAGGCAGTTTATGTGTTTTCATGGTGAAGGCTGTCAGACTGAGGTGTGTGAGAAGTCGTGATAGACAGGAGGGGAAATAATGGTTGTATCCAACCCTACTGGCAGGAAAGACAAGAATCTGAGCACCTCCTTGTCCAGGTGCTGCTCTTCCAAAGAGTGCAAGAACATGTTCAGGTTTGTTTTCTGCACCATGGCTTTAGAAGTTGTAACAATGCCAAGACACACTTGGTTCTTCATTGTAGCCTCACTATAAGCAAGAATTGTAAATTAAAAAAAAAATTTAAATCCTTTAGTTTAAGTAAGGCCAGACAACAACAAGTCTGTGGTATTGTATGTGTTAACCCTGAGATAAGCAAAAGAGCAGCCAAATGGGGTCACAGCTCACCTCTATCCAGTCCATTTTCTGTTTGAAGCACTTTCTGTTTGACAGGGGCAGTAGAGGACACGTAAGGAAGTGTAACAAGGGAAATCAGTAGCAGAGACTCTTAAGGACACAGCATGACTGTGACACAAGAAGTTTCTCAGTCAGAGGGTGGGACTTTTGGTTTGGACAGCTGTCCCTTGGAGTTTTTTTTGACACTGCTTAGCTCCTTCAGAAGAAGAGGATGCAAGTGTTTGCTCTGTTTTCATCATCTTCGTGCTGCTCATGATCTGAAAGACCCTTCTCAACTCCTTCCCTTCCTTAAGATGTGCCCTTTCTAGGTAAAGGTATCCTAACCTCTTTGGTTTTTACTTGAGGAGATTCTGTTCTTTGCTGCCCTGTCCCATAAGTTTTTCAGCTCTACAGTACTCATTTTTGCCTTGGATCTCTTTGCAGATGTAGCATAAAAAATGGTAGGTCACATTTTTTAAATAAGAGTGAATGTCAGTGGAATGAACCTGAATAAGTGGGATGCCAAAGGCCTGTGAAGAAATGCAGATTGGGAAGAGCAACCCTTGAGTCTTCTGGCCCGTTTGAGAATTCTCCCTGTGTGTACAGAATTAAATGCCAGAAGACCTGGGAAGCAGAAATTTTTGGAAATGGGTTGTTAAGTTTATCACTACAATGTCCTCTCATTGTTGGTATTGGTCTTAGTTTGAACACAGATATCGTAATTTAAAGTGTAAAAGCATGTGCAATCCATACATTTTCTATAACCTAACCATACTGATAAACACCACACTGTATTTATTTGACCTTCAAGTAAGTGTTTAAGTAAGTATTTTACCTAAAAGTAGTGTTTGCTTTTCAGCACTGGAGGAAAAAAAAGGCCAAGTTCTGTAATCATGTTGCCTTTAAATGGAAAGAGAAAAGTCAGATCATATTGGTTTACAAGGCAACCACAGCACATTCTTGTATTTGCTATCCAGGCATTATTTGAATCTGCAAAATGCACTTGTTAATGCATTGTTAAGGCTCAGTTTTTTCCTGGCTTCAGTTAAGACTACTTTAATCTATACTTTTCAGCTGCCTGTAGACTTTTGTTTGGGATTGATGGGGTTCTTTTAAAGCAAAAGACATAAGAAATTGTTCTGCATTTTTTATTGGGTTATCATGGGCAGAATGGGAGCTTCAGACAAAGTTTATTGGACAAGCCCTCCCCTTGAGTCAGGAGATGCAGAAAGGACCCCCTTGCTTTCTAAACTCCTTCTCAGAGAGGAGTCTGGGTGCAGCTGGATCCAGGCTTAGCACTTGACTTGGTCATCTTTGTTCATGTCTAAAGGATTATATAGGTGTAATTGAACTTCATGTAACTCAACAGTACCTGTAGGATTAAGGATGGCAAATCAGATATATTTATATAAAAATAAGTTATTTATTTTGATAATGATTAGTCTAAAAGATGTTAATCAGAATAATTTGCTACCCAGTAAAGGCAGGTGTGATTACTGGTATAGCATAAATCACTATTTTTGAAGCAAAACTGAAGGTATCATATTAACGTTGGCAAAAGCAATTACTCAGTAGAGGTTGATGTTACTCACCCATACCCATGGGCAAATCCCTTTTGCTTGCCCTCCAGGGTGTTCCCACTCAAGGCAGAACCCTGCATATACTCCAAGGAGGGGTGTGTCAAAAGACCTTGCCAATAGAGAGCGGGCTTTTACAGTATAAAGTGACTTTCAGTTGTGCCTCCTGGCCAGTTGAGTCAGCTCAGCATCTTTAGTTACCAGTGGTGTCACTGTTGGTTCCTTTATCAGGTACTTTACCAGGTCTGCCCCATCTTCACCTCCCTCTCAGGAGACTGAACTTTGGGGTTGGTTTCAGCATTATTCAACACCAAAGGCAACAAGAGGCCCCTTCTCCTTCTACCACAGCCAGCTTTGTAAATAGAGCATTGTTCCAGTTGTTTTACCCCAACTTCAGGCAGAGCATCCTGCTACAAGAGTCAAGTGAAATTAAGAGTATTGCAGTAATAAGTCCCCACTGTGTCTTCACTTTTCTACAGCACTTACCCCTGGGGCAGGAAACTTCCAGCTGCTTGTTGGTGTGGCTCTATGAGCAAAACACAGCACAGTTAGTAGAGTGAAATGAGTCACAATATCTTACACAAATCTGACAACAGATCCTTACATCACATTTCGTTACCTGGCAGTCATAATATCAGACAATAAATTGGAGTTTGAAACTGGTTTTTCCCAGTCATTTATTTTAAATGATGATGTAGGGAATCTAGCAGGAGTGTAACATGCCATTGCACACTACCTGCTTTATCTTCTTGCTATACAGACTTTACTGGAGATGATGAGATTAGCCACAACAATTGATGCTATTGATAATTAAAATACATCTGGAAATCCAAGTGTTTTAAGACCCCATCTGATGAGCTGTAAGCCTATCGTCGACTATGAATTTTTTATTTTTTACAGCTGAGTGCTTATTTCCATCTCTAGGACATACTTCAACATGGGAATAATGAATTATGTACAATCAGTCTGCTGGTCTGTTCTGGAGAGTGGGACAGAGTGGCTGATGGCAGGTGCACTCGCCTCATTGTTGTACTTGAGATTCTTTGCATGGAGAGTGGTTGCACATCCCTGTTTTGTTTTGCCTTCCAGATCTCAGACAGACAATGAAGGGAACGTAACAGCCGAGGCCAGCACAGGAGGGGTCAGCATGAATTCTGCTCTTTATGTCAAAACTGCCCAGCCTGCCCTCGAGGACCTCTCAGGTATGTCTTGCAGCATGACCTCTTACTGGCTGTGGTCTGGTTAAATAAGAATGGGCTAGAGCAAGATGATTTTCTTCCTAATGGTTTACTTCTTAATAATTATATTTCTTTCGGCTCTTCAGCAATGAAAACCAGGTGTCAATAATTTGAACTCTATATGCTCAAGTTCAGTACAAGCATGCTTCCCAAATTTCTTGAAATCATTAGGAATTCTGCCTGCTTAACATTTTCCTAGGAGATGTGCAGCACTTTTTAGGATTAAATACTGTAAGGATCCTAAGTATTCCCAAGCATTTCATATGCATTGTTTTGTTTTAAAAACTTTGTTTTGGAGCTTACAGAAGAGACAGTGTTCATTTCCTTGATTTTTGGGTTTGGAGGAATCTCAGTATCACTCACATGAATCTGATCAATTTTAAAAATAGCCTCTGTAGCAATAGGGCACCAAAATCCACCTACACTACTGTGTACAGCATACAGAAGCTAAAACTGGTTGTAGCTAGAATATGAGCAGTCTAAATTAGAAAGTACCTCTTATATTCATCTAGAATTCCTGCTGCTGTAAGAAGTATATGCTAGTTAGCAAAACAATTTAAGCCTATCAATATAACTAAGTGATTTTCAGCAACCATATTCTATTAGAATCTATTAGATTCTACTACTGTGATCTAAAATGTGTTTTTCAAGTCACAGTCAGATCTCCTCCTGTCCCCATTTCAGCAATATCTATGACTTTGCTTATTGTGTACTACTACAGGATATCTCATGTATAGAATGTCTCAGATTTTTTCATCTACTTATTCTTTATGTCCCCCAGTTTAATGTGGGGTTTGAAACCAAATGCCTCCTTGGAAAAGTGATGTGGCTAAAAGTTTCACAATGAGATTTATTTCATATTCTGTCAATGCTGTCTTTATACCTGTCTGCTGATGGCAAAGGTGAGAAGCAGAGTCTCTGGTGAGGAAAAGGGCTGCAGGAATGCCTAAGTGAGCACATCTGTGTATACAATTTATTTAGGTGGTTTAAGTTCTTAAAAGGCTGATAGAAGGCCCAAGGGATAATATCCTTGAGAACATTTTTAGGGTCATATTTAAATATGAGGTTGCAAGTAAGAAACAGAGTATCCAGATGCTTAACCTTTGTCAGCATTAGCTCTTAATCTTCATATTGGCTGGACTGGATGTATTTCAGCCTGCAAACTGAGAATTGTTTATATAGATCACAAAAGGACTTCAGTCTTTAATGACAGATGTTATGTAAGTACAGACTGTTACTCAATTAGAATATGTAAGTTTTGGGATCCAGAGGCAGAAGACATCTGACAGCCTCAAACAAGAGATACAAACCCCAGCTGTGCACAGCCAGACCCAACAGCAGCCTCCATAAAGGGGCCTTGGGGGAAACAGAGCAAATAAACAAAATAAGGCACAGATATCTTCTCTCCCTGCACAGCAGCTATTGACGCTGTTATTCAAAAGCACATATAAAACAAAGGAGAGCACAGGAGAAATGGAAGGTAGGGAAAAATGGAAGCAAAATTGTTTAAGGATGCTGCCTGCTCATGAGGAGCTAAGTGAGTTCAGAATTAAGCTCTAGGGACCAACTATCCAATATCTGTCTTTTAAGTCTGCTTTCAATTTAAGCAGTTGAATTTAAGGGGAAATTTTATATCAATTTAGGCATAAGAGTGATCTCAGTAGAAATTGGTTTAGTTTGTCTCCTGTGTTTTTTCTGAAGAAGTTACCTACCATTTGCCTTCATATCTGTGAGAGAAATGATCTGTAAAAGAGCACTGTGTCCTTTGTTAAGCTAAAGGCCTATAAATATTTTATGTTTTTTACTGCAAAAATTTGTAGATCCGTGAGTATAGAAAATGTTTTCTGTCCCAGAGACCCACTGGCTAAAGTAATCAGTCTTGATAGGTGGATGTTTCCAGTCCAGCCAGACCATAATTGTTTGACCCTCTGGCTTAAGTGAATTGTAACTCGGGGAGATGATTTCCCAGAGAGTAGAGACTGATTAAAAGGAAAATTCTCACATGGTCACGAAGCACTTTGTTTAGCCGGTTTGTAGCACTGCTGTTTTGGAGGCAACAGTGTGTGCGTGGGTTTTTCTGTGCCACCAACCTGGCATCTTTTAGAAACATGAAATTTAACGCAGAGAATGTAATAAGTTACAGTAACAGCTTTTTTATCTGGTTCTTCACACTTCTGATGTGTGTAATATATAGATAGCCATCTAAACTAGCAATCGTGTGGGTGCCCAGCATGCTGGCAGCTCAAAAATTCATCACTTGTACAGAAAAGGCTGATATAAAATATGAAAAGTTTGACATTTACTGTAGTATTTTCTTTAGTTGTAAGTTGTAAACCCTTTAGGATTAAATAATTTCCTTCTGTGCCCAACAGAAGCTTTGTGAGAGTTTTTTGGAGGTTTTCTGTACCAGCTTTCAGCTTACAAAGAGTATGCTGGCACTACTCGAAATCCACTTCTCTTCAGCCTCTTAGAGGATTTAACTCTATATAGCTCAGCTGAGATAACAACCAAAGCATTTCTGAATTGACAACTGAGAGCACGTAAATAAATTATGCTGAAGCATTAATTAAATTATTAATTTGATAAAATGAAATTGAGGCAGTAGGAAGACCTTTTTTTGTATGTGTGTATATAAACTCTACTTTTAAAGAGCAGGATAAGAATGTTGTTTTAGATCAAAGTATTTAAAGAGCAGGATTTCTAAGTGTCATGAAAAATTAAGTCATCCCTGAACATTGTGTCATGTAGCTCATTTTAGGAACAGTAACAGTGTTGTGATGTTGACAAGCAAAACCTTTTGTTATTTCATCTGAAACATCACTCTGCATGGAGCACCCAGTCAACACAGTTTCCTTTATGGCAATTTGTTATTGTAGAATGAGATTTATCCGAAACAGGAAAAAAAAAGATCTAGTGAAAATACAGCATTGGAGAAATTGCCTGTGTCAGGTTAATGTTAACTGTGTCAATATATGAAATGGAAAGGGTGGTATTGATGGAGTGTGTATTCTAATGAGGTGTAAAGTTAACCAGAATTTAAACTGGGTCATATGGGAAATGACAATACAGCAACATCTCAAAGGCAGCCTGTGCAGTGAGAGTAGCCCTGCAGAGCTCATTTCAGTCAGGACGTGATGACAGCAAGTGCCTGCTGAGGGGAGTGGAATCTCAATCTAACCAGCTTAGAAAGTCAGTAAAAAATGCATTTGAGTGAGATTGAGGCACAGGTAGCAGCTCAGTTGTGTGCTGCTCCTGCCTGGCCCTCACTCATGCCTTGCTTTCCCTGCAGGGGAGGATCCGGAGACGCGGCGTTTGCGAACGGTGAAGAACATCGCTGACCTTCGGCAGAACCTGGAGGAAACCATGTCCAGCCTGCGGGGAACCCAGGTCACTCACAGGTGAGGGAAATGGAAACCACTGTGCTCCTACTCTACCACTCTTACACCTGGTTGGGTGGCATCCTTAGAAAAATTATTAACACTGACAGTGGGAGATACTGGTCTTGTAATTTTTGTCTTTAATGCGCAGAATTTGGATAATGTTGGCTGATTATTGAGATGTGTGATGAGGAATTGGTGGAATGGGGTGTGTAGTGACTCAAAGGTAAAGAATAATCACTTTTTGTAAAATGTGAGGTGATGTTTGAGTATAAGTTACAGTTTAAAATGTTTCTTCTTACTATTGAGTAACTTCAGTGCATTACACCTCTCTCCCCCTATGTGTAATATTTTGTTTAAATAAGAGGTGAACTGTGCTTGACCCACATTATCAGGTGCATAACTTAAATTCCTGACCAAACTTTGGATGAACGAATTTTTCTAATATTGTTAGTCACGCCCTCTATATAACTGCTTTTACTTTGTGAAGCAGCATTTGGAAATCTTCAGCAATATTTAAAATATGCTGTAAATGAACAAAGATTGCTATTACATTTAGACATTAGGTGAATTGAATCTTTTCAGGGTTGAACAGCAAGTTTGGGAGAATAAGCTTTTTGGCTCCTAGTGAGGTCAGGGTGCCTAGTGCTTGGTGCCTTATGTACCCCAGCACTAAATGAGTTTTTTTTGGGGGCCATTTTGTGTTTTGGCTTTGCTTCTAAAACTGAAGCAGAGCTTGCAAAGATGAACTGCCAAAGCTATTTTTCTTTGCACATTTCAATTAATGTGACAGCTCTTCATGGCTTAATTACTATAACCAGAGAATACAGAGGTTTTTGCTTATATGTAGCATTGAGAATGGTACAATGCTGTTTATTTTTACTAACATCCACAATTAATAAAAGAAGTGGCACTTAGTTGAATAGCAAAGGGAAAGGAGTTCATATGTGTAAGAAAGTTGCAGCTATGGATTATCTGCAAATAAATCAGCTACAACTCAGCTATGAATATCCAGGGTGTAGTCTTGCAATCTGTAGACATCACCTGAAAACTGTAGTCCCATTTTTAGAACTTCATATATAAATATTACCAATATTTTAAAAAATATGCTCAATTCATGAATATGCAAGTAATTTTTTTTTTCTGGGTTTCTTCCTATGTTGGGGTTTGAACATCTATAGAGCAATTTGTAGTTCATTATTGATTTGTTAATATGCAAAATATATTTTGAAAAATATTTTTTTGGTCCTTTTTTCATTTACTCCTCTCCATGGTGTAGAAATACCTTCCGTTTGGTGCTGGACACATCTCCAGAATTAAAATTATTATGAATGCAGACAATAAAAGGGAATATATCAGAAAAATAGTACTTCAGCAGGTTTTCCTTCAGCCAGTTTATTATCCCACTCCCTCGCCTAGACTGGCAAATCATGGTGTGACGTGTGCTTAAAGATGAGAAAGTTACGCTTTGATACTGTGGATAATCCATTAAAAAGTTCCTGCTTAAGTCTTCTCACGTGTACTTAGAGCACATGGTGGCCTGGTTTAAGAGTTTCTTTAGGAACATGGACATGAAAAGTGGAAGGAAAGGCTCTCCCCAAGCTTTGCAGCAGTAAATTGTCAGTGCTGTTACGTACAACCAGTAACTTGGTGAGTACTCAGGGCACAAACCTCCCAGCATTCCACCTGAGACTCGCATTTAACCCAGCACCATCCCTCCCTTTCCAGCACCTTGGAGACCACATTCGACACCAACGTCACCACCGAGATCAGCGGCCGCAGCATCCTCAGCCTGACGGGGCGTCCGACGCCGCTGTCCTGGCGGCTGGGCCAGTCCAGCCCGCGGCTGCAGGCGGGGGACGC
>JAHLSL010000073.1:1215188-1310837 GCA_025920805.1 Petroica traversi | reverse complement strand
GCAGCTGGCCACGCGCGGCAGCGCCCTCTGCCACGTGGACATCAGCGACAAGGCTGGCGGGGACATCGACCTGGAGGGTGTCACCATGGACGCTGCTGGCTACATGAGTGATGGGGATGTGCTGGGCAAGAACATCAGGGCCGACGACATCACCAGCGGGTGAGTGAGCACCTCGCTTTGTGCGGTGCTTCTGTTTATGGCATTTCCATGGTTTTGATGCCTTTTTCCTGGTGTTAGGAAAATGAAACTAGACACGGTTAAAGGGGTTAGGGTCTTTACCTCAGTATTTTAATCAGGATCCTGTTTGATGCATCCACTTCACCCAGGTGATGCGTGGCAAAATGCACACCCACCTTCAATCACACACACCAGTTATAGACTTTACACATTAGCATATCTAACAAGGGGGCCCAATAATGAGGTTGGGGTGGGCTAACCCCTAGTTTACAGAATCCTCCTGTCAGGAGACCTTGGTTTCCTGAGACAGTAGGAATGTTTGGTCTCCCTGGCTCTGCAGCTCTGGGGTGTTCAGTCTCAGGCCTGCAGAACACTCACAAAACACTAAGCACTAAACTAAGTAAAAGGTTGCAAGTCTGCATACTGCTAATACTTGTGGATACAGAGAACTGTGTAAAAGGTATATAAAAGAAAAGACAAAAATCATTCCAGCATCAGTTTCAAGAAATAAAAGTCAGCACCAAAGGTATTCTGCTCGTTTTAATAAGCCTTTGGAGAGGCTGCTCATTAGCCGAGTGATTGAAACGGAATTCAAGGTTTAAGTGTGTTTTAAGAAAATACCCCTAGATATGAAGATATTCATGTGATTAAAGGTTTTCCTGAGTTGATGTTCCTTGTGGCTGCAACGTTGGTTCATGCCCACGAGATGGAGGGAGTGAGGCATCTTTTGTACTTTGCTGAATTCTTTTGCTGCCGGAATTTTGGGAGGCCAGTTCACTGGGTGGAAATGAGTCTGCATCTCTGAGTTAGGTAAAATAGGGATACAAGCTAAAAAACGTTTAAAGAGCAAATCAGTGGGCAGAAATATGAAGTGATAGACAATTATTATCAAGGTTTTACATCAGCATTTTGTCTCTGCCTTGAATGGAAAAAGCATTTGTTCTTTGCTCCAAGGTCAGTATTTGTCTGCTTTCAGTTCCTACTATAAAACAATCATTTTTTTCGTAGCTCACGTACATTAGCATTGGATTGATGTTAAAACTGATATTTGAGATTTCAATGTCTTTGTGGGGGGGGTAGCCCTGTCTGGCCATCTTGCATCCTTTGCTTTCTTGTAATTCTTTTTTTAAATCAGTGACATTTCTAGTGTATTGGCTTTTTTTTGGGAGATATTGTGTCTCTTACTGGAATCCAGATTTGTCATTAACATAACCAGTTCAGTAACACCATCATGAAACCTCCATTAATTCTGTCTGTTACGACTGTCTGGGTATTTTCACACTTTTTGGAAAGTAAGACACTTTTCTTTTTAATGCTTCATTAGGAAACCATATAGTAAAGTAGCAAATGCAAAAATCAGTATAAAATTCTGTTTCAGATAAAATACCAGTAGCTGTTCCTGCATCAAATCACTAAAACACCTTGTGTTTTCCTCGTATAAATCAAGTTACAACTGAATTTTGTAGTGTTCATTGTAGCAACAGTTACTGCTTTTCATCTGGACTATGAATTCTATTCAAATTTGTGGCTGTAGTTTTGGTCTGGAAGAGAGGAAAGTAAATTCTAAGTAGCACCATGGTTTCCATAAAACACCTTGAGTGGTAGTTGAGAATTACCCCTGGCAGAACTGTGTCAGCTCAGGCTTCTGCTGCTCGTAGAGGAGCCCCAGTGTTTGCAGACCTTTACTTAGTGTATAAAATTCAGATTCCAGGATGAGGAAAAGGAAAGAATAGAAAAGCTGTCGAATTTATGTGTGATACAGCCAGAGAAATCTGTACCTTCACTCATCTCTGTGTATCATTTCCTTTTCTGTGTCTGCAAGAAATGGGAGTCCCCATAGTCTGAAAATACAAGAGTAGTGTTTGGATTCTGAGTAATAAAATGGTTTTGCCAGTTGGTACCTCTGCCACCAAAGCACTGAGTTATATACCAAGAATGATTAACAGAGCAAAAGAGTCATATATTCCACCCCACCTCACTCCTGGCCTTGAATATCGGGACATCTTTAACTGAGTATCTGACTCCTTTTTCCTCACGAGTTTGTAAAGCAGTGACTGCTTTTCCCTTTTTCTGATGTAATAGCCACGTCCTGATAAGTGAGATCTCTGTTTAAGGTTCTTAGGGCAAGAAATGTGTACAAATATATTTTTATTTTCCACATCTTTTGCCTTTAGCTATAAAAGTCTTCTTGCTAAATAGTGTTGAGTTGATTTAACAATTTATATAGTACTGTTGGAGTCATTGACTAAGTTCCGGGGTCAGAATTGGTATTATAGGTCAACCCATTGTTGGAAAGATGCAGCTCCATTTCCAGGTTGTGGATAAGGTTTGGAGATGGGCAGTTTGGGGATCCTCACTGCCCTGGTGGGCACTTGGGGGGGAGCATTGCTGCAAGCAATCCCATAATGCTGGAGTTGCAGTCTATGGAGGGTAATCATGAGAGTGGATTCCCTGAGAAGGCAATATTGCAGAATTAAATTTTAATAACAGCATACCAATATTAATGGAGAAGGATAAAAAAATACAGGTGTTACCTTCAGTGACACCTAATGTCACTGGGTTGCCCCCTCCAGTGTGAACAGATGTTCGGTATATGTTCCCTAAGTTATGTTAACCAATGTCTGTTTAATTCCAATAGTAAAATAAATAGGGTGGCATTGTGTTTCTGTGGGAGATGAATAATAAAATGCTTAGAAATCAGAGAGGTTGCTTGTAAGAAAGCATCCATGTGACTTGCTGCAGAACAAATCACCAAGATCAGTGCTAGGGCAAACAGGCTCAACAGTTCCAGAAGCTGAGCTACACTATGTGGAGAGCAGCACAAGAGAGTATTTAGAGCATGAATAGCTCTTTATTAGCTGGTATGTGTTTCACTTTGTCATTTTTCAGAATTGCTACAATCCTGGAGTCTGGAAACCTTGGATCTGTGCTTTCATTGGCAGGCTGATAGGGAAGGAAGCCAAAATATTTGTTACAGCCAAAATAAATCCAATAGCCAAGAAAAACTAGTTTAGCCCTGTGATCCTGGTGCTTTCTCTGAAATGTACTGGGTCATGGGAAGTTTCGTTTGGCCTCCCTTAATGAGTCTGCTCAAGCAGAGCTCTGGCAGACACTGGGATTGCTTTCTTAGAGTTAGGAAGAGTATCTTTGCCAAGGGGACAGAGAACAGCTCTTAAACTGAGCAGGTCTCCAGGGGGTGGATCAAAGGTAAGAAGTTGCCTTTTTGCAGGGGCTAAAACATAACCCAGTGATGAAGCAAAAGGAGTAGGATTTGTGTGAGGTGAGCCCCTTTGGTGGCTGGCTGAGCTGGAGGCTCAGAGCCTCACTGGAAAGTGGCACCTCCCTACCCCAAAGATTGTCCCAGGTGGGGATGTTAATTCTTAGGGATTTTTTGTCTATTCAGAAGTTTTTTGTCCACTTCAGTCTCCCTCTGGCTACTAACATACACATTCCTACCTTTTTTTGTCTCCTTAGCCCCAGTTCTCTCTAATGAGATGTAGAGTTAATTTCCTTTTTATCTCTTACTGGAATGTAGCAACAGGGCTGTTGGTAAAAAAAAAGCGCCTTTTATAATTATTTTCTTTTCATTTAATTAATCCTCTGTCCCTGTTTTCATTACCTTAAGTGTGCAGCTTTCTGTGCAGTTAACAGCGTGGATATACTGATTACTGCTGGTCACAAGTTTTCTCAGGAAATGGCTTTGGGTCTGCAAACAACCTTTGTCAAAATCATTTTTTGCAGAAGCATGGCTGTTCCAGCTGTGTTCCAACAATAGTCAGGGGCACTGTGCTAAAATTCTCCTTGCAGCCTCCTCCTGTGGATGCAGTGGTTATTGTTGGGGGGATACATTTTACCATTTTATTAACTTCCCCACATTTGATGATTTGCTGGTGATAAATTCCTATTCCACATCTCTGTTTCCACTACCTCTTAATGTGTTTGCATGCCCAGTCCTCCTGGGGTTATGATTGCTTCTTGTTTATTCAAACCTTTATGCTCCCTGGGGATCTTTTCACTAGCACTGGAAGCAGTTGAATTTGGAACATGGATGAAGGATGCTAAAAGGGAAAACAGGCTGCTTTTTACTGGGGAATCAGGCTTTGCCCCTGCTCTGCTCAGGTCTCAAACTCACCCAGAAGCGCTGTGCCCTTCATGGACCAAAACCATCTCTGAAACAGAGTTCTGAAGTAGGCTTACATTTAGGAGTTACATCTGTTGGGAGGCAAAAATGAGCTAAAAATTGAGGACTGATTTCACTGAACGTTGAAGTGCAGTTGATATCCATAGGATTCTTGCAGCTCTTTGTGCTGTTTACCAGTCAGACAGTGACGCATGTTTTTCAGATGTCAGGGTCACAGGTGCTGAAACAGACCTCCCCAAGGGCTGAGGTGTCACAGGAGGAGGAGAAGGACTCTACATTGTGCTGCTAAAGAGCATTTGTTACTGGTAACAGTAAGTGAGAGAAACCCTTTCCTTCTAAGCTGTCTGTAGCAGGGGTGGTTGCTGCTCCAGGTAACTTTTGGCTGGCTGGAAATGAGGAGTGGTTGAGCTAATCCTGGGCTGAGTTAGAACGTGTGCGTGGATTTGATGCTCTGTCTGTGGGCTTTTCTGACCTATTTCTTTCCATAGTTACTACCACTGTATTTTTTCTGTATATTTTGAGTGATTACACAGTTAATACAAAGTATATTAGTCATTTACTGGGCACTGCTTTTTAAATGATACTGTTTTAGTGATAAGGTTTCATCTAAATACAGTGGATGGGTGAAACTGCATTCCTTTTATGGCTCTAGCACTTCAACATGACTAAGACTCATAAGTAGGTTTATTTTATTTTTCTTCTGTGTTTGACCAGAGTGTTTATTTGAACTGCCTTTTATCTTGCTAGGGCTGACTATTTCTACATTGTGATCTTTTCAACATTGTAGAATAGTATCTATATATGGTAAATGGATAATTAACACAAATAATGGAGGGGGCAGGCAAGCAAACTCAAAAGTGAAAAGGGATAAGGAAACATTAACTTCTGGCTTTATAGCAACAAAGTTGCAACTGAGTTTGGATTTAAAGTCCGAGATGACTTGATGCTGTAAAAATGAAAAGAAAAAAATATGGCAGTGTATAAATAAAGATAGTATTGTTATTCCAAGAACTGTACTTGCAATTCTTTGCAGGAGACATGAGCAGGATATTGGACAAGCATTTTCAATATTATTAATTTTGTATATTGTTTTAAGTACTCTTAAGTATTGCACTCACTTCAGGAGTAGTTATTAGCTTCCTCAATAAGATGGTGTTTTATCATTTATCTCAGGTGATATCTCAGATAACACACTCTCATAGAACCTTTCTTGCAGTGTGATTCAGCATAGGAGGACAACATAGGCCTACGAGTAATCACCTTAGACATCAGCATTTGTTTTTCAGTCTAATGGTAAAATACCCATATTAGGTCAGATGTAATGTTAATCAATAAAATTAATGCAATAGTTGTAGTGTTTTGTATTTTTGCTTACTTCTACACACTGACCTATTGTTAACAATTACCAAAATACCATTTAATAGCCCATTTAGTAATACCATTTAATAATTATCCCATTTTGGGCTTCTTTCTGTAATAAACAGCTCAGCAGTGTTTGAACTGCTGCATCAGTGCAACAGGCTGTTGTAATTTGAGTGAAGAACAGTTGATAAAGGACAAAATAGGGTCCCAGTCCGGGGCCAGCCAGTAGAGGGGGTTACAGTCATTCACACTGTGTGGATCATCTGCAGGAAAAGTTGGCATGAGGGAATAACCTAAAGTCACTGTGGGGTTACTCTTGCTCTGCTGCTGATGCTACTAAGAACCTCTAGAGAAGCTGCACTCCCTCTTTAATCCTCTCTGGTCACAGGTCACTCCTCTCCTGAACAGAATTGAAGAGGGTGATGAAAAATAGATCACTTATTCTCTAGCTGTAGTTGTATGATTTTCATTGAAATGGACTCTGAGAAAGAATTGAAGCATTCAAATCAAAACTGGCACGTGCAAAGCCCCATTGAACAACTGCCTGATTCTGGTGGGCCCTCAGCTGCCTTCAGGCCAGCAGCTTGGTGGTGATGCTTGGTGGGCAAGTTGTCCTGTTTTCAGTAAAGAGTCTCCACCCGTGTTTCCCTGGGGTCCAGAGTGACATTTGCACACCTGAAAGGATTGGTATCTCGAGTGTTTTCTAGTCTGACTCCAGCCCAGATTTTAGAGTTTTCAAAGCAATGGTGGAGCAAGCCTCCTACTTGAGGTGAAAGGGAATTTGTGCTTAAGGTGCCCCTGCTGAGAGATGGGAGTGAGTGTTGGAAAGGGGATCATACACTGGAGCCTCTCCTCTGGAACCAGAATGGCTGCAGCCATGTGAGAGACACTTGCTTTCAGTCTGATATTCATTTATACATTGACAGCTTCTCTTTGATCACCAATATCCAAGACTGATCATTCTACAGAAAACTAGTTTCTTCTAAAGCTCAGTCAGAAGCTGTTGTTCTGGAGCAGCAGCCCCCAACTCCCTTAGAGGCTGCACTGTCCTTGCAATTCCTTGTTTGCAGACTGTTTGAAGCTGAGAAGACACAGAAAAAAAAATAGCCTTGGACAGCAGTGCCTAAAAATTGTTATCTGATGGCTTCTGAATTACTTATGTGCCAGGCAGCTTTAATGCATCTCCAGACAGAAGAGTATTGATTTCACAGAAGCCACTTATTTCTGCAGATTTCTCTGGGGTCTTTTCATGGAAAGAGGTCTGAGCATTAAGTAGTTAATGGGATGAACTTGTTTTGCTTCTAGACTGATTTGAAAATGTGAATAAGCAGCACCATTCATGCCATTAGTGATTTACACGTGAGAGGTGTCTCTAAATAAACTATGAAACTCATATATACTTACTAAGTTTTGCATAATGTCATTTTTCTTGTCTTACCTGTTATGGAACAGGTATCTCCTCCTTTCCAGCAGTGATTAGGATTTTTGAGTCTGCAACTAATTCAGGTTTTACTCCTGTTTGGGTTAAGCATCTGCAAAACAATTTGTAGTTCATTCATTAGTTTGTTAATTATAAATAGTTATTGGTTATTAGTAAAAAGTCTATTAATTTATAAATAATTAAATGAGCAATAAGTTTGCGCTTCTATGACCCTGATCTGTAATATTTGGTCTAATATTAGGGATTTGGGCATTGTATTAGGAGTCCCTACCTGAAAGCTCAGGACCTAATCCTGTTGCTGAATGTTCTTGTTGAAATTCACAGGGATCAATAATGGAATTTAAACCAGCCACAGTCTTGTAGACAGGGTCTGTGTTCAACCCTTTGGTTAGAGAAGTGAAGTCCTGATCAAGTACTGATTCAAGTCAAGCAAGAACAGTGATTGGAAAGACTTTGGGGAATATAAAGATGGGAAAAGCCCATATGGTCTAATGCCAGTGTTATAATGAAAAATGCAGATCAAATTCACATGAAACTGAGAAATTTGGAGATGTCATCATCCAGCTGATAGGGTAGCATTTCTTTATAAGTCAGGTTTAGGATACATTTGTAGCTGCAATAACAGGATGGTTTTGATCCCATTCAGTGTATTTCAGAAACAGCACTAGGGAGTTCTCTGCTTTGGGTTTTTGACAACTGGCAAAGTTAGAGCTGTTCTTTGAAACTCAAAGCTCATTAAGCCTCTTGATCTCGTTTAACTGACTGTAATGACGAGACAGATGAAGTCTAGGGAAAATAGAGATTTAAAGGAAAGCATTAAGGAAAACAGTGTTACTGCTACAGCAGTAAGATAAAATTTCCTCATGTCAGAGCAGATGTTCATACATGAACTAATTCCCCTAAGCTTTTTTTTTTCCTAAAGTTTTAAGCTCTTGGCTTGCTGGGCAAGTCCGCTGACCAGGAGACACATGGGCAGCTATTTCCACACCATCCTGTAATCCAAAGTACCGAAAGGAAGGCAGGAGCACCTGAGCTGCCAGAGTCAGGTCCCGTTTGGGGCACATTGCTGCTCTCCTGCTTGTGGGATTGGGACTGTGGAGCTGCAGGATCCTGAGCAGGTCAGGGTAGGTTTGCCCAGTTTGTTGTGTGTTGCTGATTGACCTGCTGCTCCTTCTCTTCCTAATCTTTGGGTAAAGAATGCTTTTCCCTTGGCTAACTATTTTCAAACTTGGAAAATTCATATTCATGCATTAAGGAGGGAAATGAATATATACGAAGTGGTAGAGTTGTCAGACCATAAAAGTAAGTGTGCTGTTGGCTGGCTGTATCTGTCAGTAAGTAGGGAGTGCAGACAGAAATCAGGCATTTCAGACCACTGGATTTTGCTGATCACTGGCATAACCCATTCCTGTTTCCTCAGTGTGCCTTTCAGGTAAGGGGAATAAATCACTTCAGCATGAGAAATACCCTAAAAATATTACACTTGGAAGGGCTTGTTACGGCACTCAAAATTTCAGAGGCACAGAAAGGGTGTTTGGCTAAAGAAAAGAGAAGCTTAAAGGTCCAGGTTGTCCAAAGCAAATGACTTCATGCCTGTAATGCAGGGCAGGGAGCCACTTTCTAATAGGAAAAAACTGTCACTTAGAAAGTGGGCTAGAAGTCCTAATTGTGTGTTAGAAATGCATAACGCTGCTCTTGTTTAACCCGAGTCTTTCCATATTGACAGAAATTTGGTTAGTTTCTTTCCTTTGCTGATGAAGAGGGAAACTATAGCGATGAATATTTGTACATTAATTCTTGGAAAGATTAGGAACTTCTTGTAATGAACATCATCACTGTTTCACTGTCCATTCATTAAATATTATTATATTCAGCTTCATTAAAGACAGTCATTTCCCTCTGGCTGTTGGTAGCACTCATGAAATGTCTATGAGATTAACATTTTGTACAATTTACCTACTACTATAAAAGTCAGATTCTGGATACTGTGCCAGATCATATATTTAAATATATCTCCCCAGATCATATATTTAAACTTTTTCTTATTTTGGGGCAGGTAAAAATATACTTCTAAGTCCTGTTTGTTTTGCACTGAATGTGCTTGCAGAATTCTTAGCAGTCATGAAGCTAGCAAACTTTTAGTGCAAATTTGTCATGATTTTTAATATGAAAAGTCAGATTACACCTAAGCCTAGTACATTTGTTTAGCTTGCAATGTGTCATGTAGAGGAGAGGCCAATATTCTTGGGTTCCACATTGTGCGGATGTGATAGGACAATAAATTCCAATAACTTTGAGTACTGTTACAGTTATAGGCAGGATAATATTTCCTGATCGTGTTTCCCCCTCAGTAAAACATTGAAAGATTTTCTTTGGAAAAATGTGCCTTCATTATATTCTCCTTTCTCATAAAGCAAAAATCTGCAGCAATAATAATGTATTCATAAGGGCAAGACAGTTTCTTAAAGCCAAGACAATAGAATATTGAAGAAACGGAGACAGAGGAAAAGAAAGCAATGACTGGAGGTTTGTGGCACAAGTAGCTTTTAATCTCCCCTATACTAACCTAGGATAGTAAAAAGGAGGTTTTTTGCATTTATTTTAAAGTGTATTTATTTTAAATGTGGTTTTCTTCACAGACTTTAGAAGTTAGTATCTTTCCTTCTTCCTTCACCTCTCTGTTGCCTGCAGGACTTCAGGCATCATTGGTTTTGGCATCTTTTCGAAATAAAACATTCCTGGGTAGAGGATATTGCATGAAATAAAAATAAGATATAAAGTTTTCAACCTGTGATTACACAAACCTGTTTCAAAATACAAAAATCTATCCTGTGTTGTTCTGGCATGTAGGAAACTTGTCTTATTAGTATGGGGGGTAAAAGTCATAATTTATGTCTGTGCTTTTTCACATGGACTTGTTTAGAAAAGTGTCATCATCTAGTTGTCCAAGGTGCCAAAGCCATCCAGCTTCCATTGGCTCATGTAAGGTTTATCAGTGCTTGAAACCAATGGAAATCTGACTTAGTTTTCAGTTTGATACTACTGCAGTGTTATTCTCATCTTTTACCTTGCTGAACTCTGTGTAGAAGATGAAATATGCTCTTGCTGGTGAAAAGCCATTGATTTCAGCATGGCTAACTCTTAAGAGTGCTATATTTATTTCCACATATTCTGAGGGATAGGTATGAAAAACAATCTATTTCCACTGTAATAGATCTTTTTTATCAAAGGACTAATATGCCAGCAATCTGACAACAAAGCCAAAAGCTGCATTTTCCAGCACATGTGCAAAGAGTATTTGTATAGAAACTTGTTTCATGTGCAGACAAGCAGCTGCAGTAAACCAATTAGTATATGTACATTAAATGTTTTTGCAAAATACTCTTTACATGTTTGTATAACATGATGGTCTGAAGCTCTACTTTTTCTCTTCTTCCCCTTTATTTTAGTAGCTTAAGGAAAAAACATACTCTTCCATGATAAAATATTTATAAACTGTCAGACACAAGTTAGAAAACCAGACCTAAGGCGAATTCCACATGCTACAGTGCAACTGCTCCTTGTGCTTGTTTACGAGTTGGGAGAATCCCCACGGATTTGCTGAACAGGGAATATTCCTCTGTCTGACTTGATGGGCTTGGCAACCTCTTTGGAGACTCTTGGGCTGCTCCTGGGATGGCCCTGTACAGATTTATACACTGAACTGCATTGCTAATCAGCAGGTTGGGCAAGGCTTCCCAACTGCTCACCATCCATTTTTATAAATGTAGTAATCAAATTTGGGTTGGATGAAGCAAATGTGTGCAGTGAGATCTCACAAGCAAAGACACCACTTCCTGCAGCTTGGAGCCTCAGAGCATCTCTCCTTTCCTGCTATGGATGATGGTGTCTCACTATCAGGGAGAGAGCTCTGTGCTTTCTTAAGCCAGAGGAAGGGGTCCTGAGTATCTGGATTATTCCAGAAAATTATTATTATTATTATTATTATTTATTAGGCTGTCGATTTGCTACAAGTGGCTGAAGGATTGAGGGGATGCAGTCCTGTTGGATGAGGTGTGTCTAGCAGTGTGGTGGAAACAGTAACTGTAGTGCTGGATTGTTGGAGTTACTCAGCCTCAGGTGTGTGAAAATCTTCATGGTGTGTTTACTCAGCTGTCAGTGCTGCTCATGTAGACCTCCATGAGCTGATGAACTGGTGGTGAACAGGGCTCACTCCACACCATTGCCCACTGGGTGCCATCTCTGTTCAATTAAGATTAATTTTTCATTTGTCTAAATCAGAAAGTAAGAAATTTGCTGTTTTAGCAATTTATGAAGTGTCATATGTACACCTGGCACTTCATAATGCCTAAGAATAGTAATAGTAAATGGTAATTTTTAAATGCAGGTGCCTCT
The DNA here is from genome assembly GCA_025920805.1 of Petroica traversi. Classification (NCBI taxonomy): domain Eukaryota; kingdom Metazoa; phylum Chordata; class Aves; order Passeriformes; family Petroicidae; genus Petroica; species Petroica traversi. The sequence continues at coordinate 1,299,321 of JAHLSL010000073.1, read as the reverse complement.
TGGTCACAGTTGCAGCCAGAATAGAATATAGGAGCCAAAACAAGGTTGCAAGGTTGCAAAAAGCTTTTCATTCATGATGATTTCTGTAAGTCATGAGATACTTAATGTTCACTGCTTATTGACAAAACCTAGGGATTAATTCAATGTGATTTTTGCAGCTAACTTTTGAAAGGTTTGAGATTCTGTTTTAGCCCATGCAGAAAAATTCAGGGTGGTATAAACCATGTATTTTTGGGTGAGAAGGGATCACTAATGATAGCATTCACAAATACTAAATTACTTCTACATAGGCATCCTTAATGAAAGTTAAGCTTTCTTTAAGTGTCCTTTATCACAGTTATGCTGAAATTCAATTCTTAATCATGACAGAGCAAACAAGTTGTGATGGAGAACGATGAGAGGCAAAGGATACCCTCGATCTAACCAAGAATGAAATTTTCCATGCTTCTAATGCCATGGAACGTAGTTAACATAAAAACAGGGAAATCTCAACACGCAGCACAGGAAATAGGTGCTGTAAAACACATGAATTTTGTATTGTTGTGCTGAATACTGAAGGTGGCATTTTGTTGGCAGGTACCTGACGGACGGCGGGCTGGGGCTGTACACGCGGCGGCTGAACCGGCTGCCCGACGGCATGGACGCGGTGCGGGAGACGCTGCAGCGCAGCACGGCCCTGGGGCTCGGCGATGCTGACAGGTACAGGCTGGACACCCACTGAATAAATGCACAAATTCCTCCTCAATATTTTGAGTTCTGTATTCTGGAGCTCAGTGATGCCAGCAGGTACAGGATGAGCAGCCACTGAATAAATGCACAGATACAAATTTCTCCATAGTATTTTAGGTTCTGTGTTCTGGGGCTCGGTGATGCTGACAGGTACAGGATGAGCACCCACTGAATAAATGCACAAATTTCTCTGCAGTATTTTGGGTTCTGTGTTCCTGGGCCCTGGGGCTCGGTGATGCTGACAGGTACAGGCTGGACACCTGCTGAATAAATGCACAAATTTCTCCTCAGTATTTTGGGTTCTGTGTTCTGGGGCTCGGCGATGCCAACAGGTAGAGGCAATCCACCCACTGAATAAATGCACATTATACAAATTTCTCCTCAGTATTTTAGGTTCTGTGTTCTGAGGCTCGGCGACACCGACAGGTACAGGATGAGCACCCTTGGCAATCCACCCGTTGAATAAATGTACAGATAAAAATTTCTCCACAGTATTTTAGGTTTTGTGTTCATGGAGGTGTCAGGATGAATGTTGGTTTTGTGTCTTCTGATTGCTTTGCTGGGGACTCCCCTGAGTTTCTGTGCATGGGAGGCAACACAGGAAAGTGTTAAACTCCTGTTTTAGTTGTGTTTGAAATGGAAAGGACCAAATTCTCTTCTTGTGTCCATTGATTCTCCTCCAAATCCAGTGATTCAGTGTGAGCAGTCAAGGCCAAATATCAAGAATTAATGGACTGGAAATCCATAATCTATGGAAGTGCAATCACAAAGGAACCCAGTGAAATATTCTGTTAATGTTGGTATAAATGGGTTAAATACAGTTGTTTTTAATGAGGCCAGCATATAGCTGCTCCTCTCCCTTCCCAAGCCTGATCAGTGTTACTGTTGATGTAGCAAGTGACCCATATCCTTTTTCTTCCATGAGGGGCCTCTTAGTATAAACCATGAATTTTGAGGTACATGTTCAAACCAAGTATTTTCTCTTTCTGTTATCTATAAGTCATCCCTGGGACATAATGCACTTGACTGAGCTTGATATTACTGCTACTTTCTTCATAGTGATGCATATATTACTAAGGAAACACAAGTGATGGAGAATCTAGCCTTGTTTTCTAAGCAAACTAAATCTAAACCTGCCAAGATTTAGAATTAAATCTGCTTTGGCATCCTTGTGATATTAGTAAAGAGCAGGATGTCAAATCTAAACAAAAGAACTAAAACCTCTCAGAGAATCCCAGCTCAGTTTGAATTACAGGTCAACATATGCTTGCCAGTTGTAAAATATGCCTGGACTTTTCCAGGAGCTCATATCTCTCAAATTTCTGAAATTTGCAGCTTGAAACCCAGCCAGCACTCACTGCTGGTCCTGTGGGTGAGGGTGCTGTCACCTTGTGATGCAGCTGGACACGAATCAAGTGTCATGCTCTTCTGCTGCTGTGGCTTCTGAACATTGCCAGAATAGCAGAAGCATCTGTTTAAAATTCAGCATTTGTCTAAGATAAAGTATATTGTTGTCTAAGTAACAGCCTTCTGGAGAGCCAGTGATACATTCCTGTCATTGGGTCCTTCCCCCATCCAATATTTTCTGTGCGTGCAAACCGTTTTGTTTGTTGGTCTCTTTTCCTGAAGACACCACACATCAGCCACCAATTAGGAACATTTGACAAGAGGGATTATTTGTGTGTTTAAATGTATTCCAACTAGAATGGGGCTGTGAGCCACTGAAATGCAATCCCCAGGTTGTCAGTCGTTTGAGCTTTGAAAATCATCCTCCCAATTCACTTGGAGGGGGACAGACTTTACACACTATAAAGACTGCATGGCAAAAAAATACCCTTGGTCCCAGAGCTGGTGATATTATGATGTGTTGCTTTGATTTGATCTTTTCTATTTAGAATATAATGCCTGATGCAAGAGATGAGGGGTTTCTGACAATAGCTCCTCTTTGCTTGCTGAGTGACTATGATGTGCAGTTTAAACAAAAAACTAATCTTAGTTTGAGCAGTTTTCCAGGGTGAAAATGAGCATAAGGAAAAGGAGTTGAATAAAACTTTGCTGTAGTTAATTGTTTTCTTCATCTTGTGAATGGAGGCAGTGAACAGGAGTGCTGAGTTGCTTTATTGGTACATGCAGAAAACATATTAAGATTATATTTAACTTGTTCACAGCAGATGTTAACTGAATGCATAGGAGAACAAGTTTGAAAGACTGTGAACCTTTGAGCATGAGGTTAATAATTAAACAGTTATCAGAGGAATTTTTTGCAATTTGCTAGCTTGTTTAGGTTCTTGTGCTAATAGTTGTAGAAGTTTAGTTGTGAGGCTTTTACTCTTTGGCTCTGGTAAGGTAAAGCACAGACCTTACAAAGTACATTTTCCCCTGCAGCAGGGAAATCCAAACAAGGGCATTGAATTTAATGCTTGATTGCAAGGGTAATGGAATCATTGCACAACACACTAAACTTACTTTTTTTCTTCAAGATCGTTTCAGTTTGCCAAGAACAAAAGCATTTTAAATCGAAAAAAGTGTTAATATGCCTTTTTATTTCGTTTGTGATTGTTTTTTAAATTTCGTTTGGGATTATTTTTTTCAAGGTTGGAAATTAGTCTCCTATTACTTTGTCTGTTTTATATATGTGGACTTGATATGTGCCATCTGGTTATTTAAGTTGATTTCACATTGTCAGAGGCAGCTGCTCAGTCTGAGACTAAATCTGGCTCTTGCCTTCATATATATAACTTGCATTTGTAATATGCCTACATAAGTTAGATCTGAAAAAATCTTTCAGTGGTTGCTTACCTGTATAAGCTGGTATTTAGAGGAGATAATTCAGACCCATGCTGATTTATCACATCCTTGTGACTGGGACTGGGGACTGGGAATGTGAGCTTGCCAAGAGTAATTTTTGTGTTATTAGGGAAATCTCTTTTTTAAAAACAGTTCAGTGATAAAGATGCTGGAGTAACTACGTCAGAGCATTATTATCTTGGATTATTCCCCTTTTACAGTTTTATTTGAGGTTGCATTAATTACTTGGCTTTGCACAGAGGCACAGAAAGGTCTTCCCAACTATTGACTGTAAGGACTTGTCAAAGAGTGGATTGTGTTGTCTTGGGGCTTCCAGCAGCTTCAGCATTGATGGACTGTCGGTAAAACAGTAAAAACAGGTTCTGAGCTTGCCCTTCAAGAGTGTGTCTGCAGCCTGATCATATCTGATGGCTACAGCAACAGCCTTGTCACCTGCTTAATTAACAGGTCCACAGTCAGATTAACTCTTAAGCAGATTTGTGATGAAGCTGCTTCCTGACATTCAATGGCATTTTAGAAGTATTCTCATTTAACTTTCTCATTTAACTGGAGATTTTGGAAAGAGTTTTGGATAATCCCAGAGGAGACTGTGGAGCCTGGACAGGAGATGGACAGGAAAGAAGAACTGGAAGTGAAGCAGAAACCATGCAGAAAGCCAGAGGACATTCCATGAAGAGCACACATGCTTTGCTATTAATAAGAATGTCATTGAGTACAGTAGTACAAATGGTGAAAATTATGGCTTTCAAAAATAGCTGAAGAGTAGTATTTTGCTGCAGTTTCACATTTTACAAATACAGATTAAGGTTATTTATATGTCTCTTGGCTCAGGTAGTAGACAGGATTTCAGATTTGTGGAGTAAACCCCTTTGTCTGGAGTGTGTTTAAATTAACTACCTGCAATTTAATTTCTTGAATCCTGCTACAGTGAGGAGATTACTACAAAGATGGGCTAGTTCTTGGTTGTGGAGGGAGATTTTTGGATTGCCTTCATAACCAGGGGAACTTGGATCACACTTCAGAAGGGCTGAAAAGCAAGTTGAAGCAAGTCATCAGGTTGGAGGAAATATTGGCCTATTATGAAAAGTGGGGAAGAAGATGTCACAGTCATGGTGCTGATGGGTATTGCTTAAGAAGCTGCATCAAATTTCCTTTTTTTTTTTTTCCCCCAGGTGCTGATTTAGTGTAGACAATGGGAAATGTTCTAAGAAAAAGAAAAAGGAAATTTTTTTTAGATATTCTTTATGTAGTTCTATGGTAGGTAAAGACATCTTTAATTCTTCTTAATTGAGACAGTGAAGCTAAAGTTAAATTAAAGTGTAACAGGGCTACCCCAATCACTCCTCATCTCATCATTACTGGAGTTTTACTGCTCTAGCAGTGGTAGCACAATACAGAAGGGGAAAAACAGAGAAATTGGGATAGATACCTGTAGACACATAGACTGGATAGTCTTCATCTTAAATTGTTAAAACATGACTGGGTTATATCTGAAACTTCAGGTGGACCCAACTGCTGTAATAATATCCAGAAATAGATATTCCTGCCTTGTAATGGCAGTGGAATTCCCATAATCTCCTTCCCCTGCAGCATCTCCCTGCCCTGCAGTGCTCTCTTAGGAGTGTTGACAAAAGTGATTGTGGAGTTCCATTGTAAAGGGACCTGCAGGGAGATTCCTTTCATGTTTTGTGTGAATGAATTTGCAGAGGGAGGATGTCTCTTCTGTGGGGAGAAGGAGTAACTACATCCATTGAATCCACCTACAGACCTCAGGAGGTCTCAGCTGAGGAAGTTATTGCCACATTATTGCCACTGTGCCTGGAAGATTTCATGCTATCAGTTCCTTCACTTCCACAAAGTCCTGGCAGTTGCACTTGCATTAAGTTGTTATGATTAAGATAAATTATCAGCTCCACTTGTCCAATTGCTTTTCCTTGCTGGGACAGTGGAACACCCCTGTATAAGGATTCTGTATACTAAATAAGCATACTTTTCTAGAAAATAACTTAAACTCTTGAAATTGTTTCAGGATGATATGGATAAAAGTGGATTTGAGCATTCATTGCTCACTGTGTCTGTGAGTCACTGCAATTTGTGTGTATATGCCTGTCTAGAGTTGCTTAACAGCAAAGTCACAGGGCTGGTGAAACAATTCATGCCTAACAGATCATCTGCCCTGTTTGACCATCTGTTTGAACTTTATCACTAAATTAGAAAAAAGTGCTCCTGCTTCTAAATATGCAGGTTGTACCTTGGTACCTGTAGATATTCATCATGTCTTTGAAAGATCCCACATTTATCTTGAGAACTGGCTCTCAGAAGCAGGGGAAATTCGCTTTGCAAAGATTCTTTGAAGTTTATGGCCCTGGAATCTGCTGATTAGAATCACAATACCATATACTTTTATTTTCCAAGGAATCATTTCACAAGCTGCAATCCAAAGTGGTTTTAGATTACATAAAGTAATTGCAAAGTTAAGCAACAAACAGTACTTGAAAACAAAGGTGTAGTAGCCATACCATGGGGCTGAAAGGAGCATTACCAAAAGGAAGAAAAGGACACTCTACATACAAACATGGGAAGGTTAGTCAGTGGAAGCAGTGTCTTTGGACAAACCTGTTTCAGTGGTCTAAAACACCACAAACTTTTTGTAAAGTTCTCTTCAGGTCTAAAACAGAAGCAAAAATTTTCATTGTGTGAATTTGTTCAGTAGACACAGTAACAATGTTTGTTTTTTACACACTTTTTTTCTGAGTCTACATATGGTACACTGGACAAAGTATTCTGGGCAGTACTTCCGTAGGATTTGGTAGTGTTACTTCTCTTTAGTGAGGCATAATGGAATGGGGATAGGTTTGAAAGTTTTGTTTGTTTCTCAGGCTTGACCAAATTTTACTCATTGCATGATAGCACTTAAGAGTGTGATTACAGCAATCAGCTTAGTGAGGTTAGGAGCTGTTGGAAGACTAGAGAGAGTATTTAGGAGGAGATGACTTAAGGAAGTAGATAATTTTTCAGCAGAGATTGTGTTTGTATAAAAATTTCTATCTGGGCTCCAAAATACAACGTTGTGTAGCAATAGCAGATCTATGATTCACCTGTGGGGTCTGGCTGTTGAAGCAGTTTTATGCCTATTAGATAAATGACTTTTTGTAAAATTAGAATTTGTTTTCTTGGAGGCAATTCCTTCTCTGTGTATTCATGGCCAGAAAAATAAAGGAGCAGATTTTACTGCAAAGTAAGGACCTATGTGCATTCAAGAAGCCAAGAATTATCCTGTTCTTTTCTTACTCATGTGTTCAGGTGTTCTCTAATGTTTAAGGTTTAGTACCTTCACTGGTTGACAAGGCAGCTGAGAGCAATTCTTTGCCTTTTTCAAAAACTTCATCCTATGAGAAGGTGCAATTCTACCACTCAGGACTGGAACCAACCAAACAAAACACCCTACAACTGCAAGCTCTTCCCTCCAAAGTCAGTAGATTGGGCAATCTTCACGTGCTTGGTTATCACTCTAGTTCTAATCCTCTTCAGAACTGCCTGTTTTGATTAGATGCAAACATCCGTAAGAGATAGTCTGGACCTGGGCTTTAGGAGCTGCATTTCTTGTTGAAACCTTTCCCCTGGTGTCATGTCCTTTGCTTTTGTAGCTGTGACTCTCATTCTGCATTCCTTTATATTTTAGGCAATATTTACATCTCTCCTGTAGTATCTAAGTAAAATGTTTAAGCCAGGAGCTGCTGCTCACTACCAAGCTATTGGAGGGTGGCAGGTACCCTCAAGGAAGGAACTCATCAAGACTAAGCTAGGATTTTCTTTTTGCCCATGCAAACAATTTGTGCTTCCATGGAAGGCTGCACTGGACAGGTAGACAGGTAAAGGGACCTTGCCTTTTCCAGAATTGTGGTTAATGATTCCGTGAAAACACGGAAAATGGCCTGATTTAAACAGCTGAATAAATTGCATCTAGGGATGGCAAAATCATGATTGTACACCACTGGAACTAGATTTTCCTGAAGAGGTGCTTCCTTTCATACACCCCTACTCATAGTGTGTAAGTATAAAGTTGATCTCAATGCTGATTTGGAGGCTCTTCTAAAACTCTGTTTCTGATTCCATTGCCAGAGATTAGCACTGTCTTTTCTCTTGTATGAAGTGGCTTTCGAAACACTTTAGGCATGCGGGAAATTAAGCTTATATTCCAAGGGTAAACAAGATTGTAGATACAAAGACCATTTTTAACTGTATCAGGGTCTTTGTGCTTTGCATGACAAACCAAAGAATGTAAAATGCTTGCTGACTTTGTTGTTTGGTTTTCCATGTTGAATGGCAGGAGAGTCAACACAGTCTGGCAACTGACCTACACCAGTAACCTCCAGTTTGGGATTTGGAGATTGAATAGATAAAACTAATAGCAGACAGCTGTCAGCCTCCCAAAGCAGAATCCCACTTTGGGGCTGTTTGAAGAGGGTGAGAGCTCATTGTGGCTGTAAAGCAAATTTCTAGACTGGTGATTTTTTCAAATATTGTGCTTATTACTAAGTATTTAATTACTGGAAAACCTAAGTGTTCTTCCTTTGTTTGTCTATCTCTGTTGTCCATAATTTTAAATTTCAATATTTATTTGTTTTTCCTTCTGCTATTCAGCTATGTAATCTCTTGTGATCATAATAATATTCTATTAGTAGTTGCTTCCATGGTAATAGAAATATTAAAGTTAATAGCCAGGATCTTAGCTTTGTCTTTAGCAGGTGAATGTTTCCTGTAACAGTATTGTTTGGAAAATTAGATCAGAATTCGGAATCCAAATGTAAGATGCATGTGTTTTCCTGCATGCATGCTCTTCTGAACTTGGCTGGAGTTTTTCTTTCTCTTTCATTTCTTTCTTTTTTCTTCTTTCTTTTCTTTCATTTTCTTTCTTTCTTTGTCTGTCTGTCATCATTCATTCCCAGTTTTGTCCCCTCAAGTGAAGAGATTTCAAACACTTTGGGTGGGGTGAAGGGTCTCCATCAGTAAAACCCCTCCAAGAAATTCAGGATATCTGGATGCATTGATCCAGTGCATGTACATGCATAAATTGGACAGTTAAGTAGAATGTCTGAATGGATGGTACTACCCTGATATATCCAATAAATATCCACATCTGCAGCATAGCAGAAGAAGCTGTAAAGTATCCACAAGTCTGAGCTCACATTTAAAATTCTCTGTATTTCACAGTCATCTCCTTCAGCTGTTCTGAATGGCAGCTCCTGTGTTTTAGAAGGTAATGAAGTAAGCAGGGGGTGCTTTTGAGTTGATTGATACCAAAGAAAGTGAAAGCATCCCTGGCCTGGCACTCATAGAAGCAGAAGATGTCTTTTGATTAAATGAAGGTTCCTTCCCTGTTTCCATGGCATTTAACAAAGAGTCTTTTCCCCTTCTGCCTCAGGCCTTATCTGTCACCTGTAACTGAGTTTTCAAAGAGCAGGGAATGTCTCATTTCCAGTGTATGTCCACAGACAGAAGTGCAGAGGACAGAATGTATGGCCATGTGGAATGAATTTCTATCCCAATGGAAGGAAATTCCCTCTCTGTAGAGCAGCTGTGCTGCATTTTACCAGTTGGGGAAGGGAGTGGCAGGGACAAAAGTGCATAATTATATTTTTGCTGCCCCAGGATTCTTGGAGCTGCTGCTTGTCATGTCATTCCTTGGTGTCATAACTTCCTTGGTGTCCAGCAAGATATTCCATATTGGGGGTCCATACACTTCTTATCTGTAGATCCCATCCTGCTCTTCTCAATTCCTCAGCTTCCTCACGGCATAGGGATTTTTCAGCAGTGTGATAAGGTGACTTTGTGACCTTTTTATGACAGCTAATAAGATGCACAGTGACGTTGAGACACCACAGAACAAGTGGTCACTTTGCTCCTGATCTTTCTGCATTGAGCTCCAGCACCCTGAGGCTTCAACTGCTCAGTGTTACACAGCTCCATGGGGCTTAAAAACACACTGCTGTTGTATAAACAGGCATTAAGGCTTCCACATGATGTTCTTATGTTGCTTAAGTATATGCAGTTAAATATACAATTGGCCAGGATAAATAATTGCGCTCCACAGTGGAAACGCTTGGAGCTACATTGTGTTGCTTACAGCAGTATTACGAGAACATGTGTAACTTTTTTTTATTAGTAAAAGTTTTTTTATATATTCTCACTAGAAATAAAACATCTAATTTTATTAAAACTTGATTACTGCAGTTTGAGGCTAATTAATTAGATGTAAATGATCTTGGAACGTGTGAAACCTGGGTGCAGGGTTAGCACAGGGAGCCTGAGTAACCACCCCTTTGGTAGAGGCTGTGTTTATGTGTGTCCAGGTATAGATGGTCAATCAGTAGCCAGAGGATAAATGCTAAACATTGGAAGTCTGATTAGTGCCTGAGCAAAGTCCAAGGGCTGAGGTCAGCTCTTTTTAACTATATGTTGTTCTTTTGTTGTTCCTTTACTCACAAAGGCTCATCTCAGCAGCTACTGTGGAGTTACCATGTGCTCTCATCAGCCCCAAGTAATATTTTAATCTTTTTAATCTAATTTTAACTTTAAACTTTATCTTTTTTGATTATGTTGTTAGTTTAAGTTAATTTTCATATATATCAACTAATTCATTAGTTTTGGTTTGGGGGAAATGAGCAAACCACCTTGAGTGTTCAAAAAGGTTTTGTTCCCTCTTTCATGTTCATTGTCAAGGTTGATTTATTCTTGTTATGAAACTTGCAGCTAGAAATACTCTTCATAACATGACTTAATGCCTTAAACATTTTGTTGAAACCATTCATGTTATTTGATACCATCTGATATACTCATGCATAGTTTCATGTTTCATTTACATTTTTATGCAAAGACTGAAATTTTGTTTTCAGGGATGATTGAAACATAATACTGCATTTGCAAAACTGGAACTGTTTTGAGTGCAGAAGGGATGAACAGAATATTATCAGGAAATGGCTGGAGATGTATTTATAGGCAACTGTATCTCTGTGGAAAAAGATGAGGGAAAAGGAGAAGCAAGAATCACCAACATGAGCTTACGGGAGAGAAATATGAATATACTGTGCCAGGTCAAGTTCACAGATGTTCACCCAGCAATGCCTTATATCCTACTTAACCTCTGTTTTGGGACTGTGTGTATCCTCAGTCAACTCCTAGGAGGAGAATTTATCCATTTGTGCTTTGAGAGCATTTCTGAAGCAACGGACCCATAAGATAGATCAGGTGGAAAGAAATCTACATTTTCAAATTTCTAATGTCTTAAATGTGCATGCAAAGGAAAGACAGAAATTTTCTGAAGTCAAAAGACTATGATTTCAAACTGAAGTCAGGCTGTGAGTTTTGTGCTCTGCTTTCTATTGAAGTTCTTTGTTGGCTTCTAACTCTAACCCCTGAGTCTTTTCTTTGTTAATAGAGGTTAAAAGCCAAAATGCCATATGGCAACAAGAAGTTGCTTGTTATTCCTTTTGGTCTAAGTATGCTGGTTGGTTGACCTCCAACACCAACACCCAAAGGGTAGAATTAGAGGTGTCTTCTATGCATAGAGTTTTGGTCCCTTTCTGCAGTAACTTCTGACCAATACTTGATTTTAGTGACGTTCTCATCTCTCATACCATGTTTTTATGGGCTGACTTTGTATCAGCTGTAATGAACTAAACATGTGACTGATAAAATAATCATTCTTTTCTGTGAGCACACCGTATGTTCTCCTCTCTCCACTACTGCAGCTCTAGTAATTCTTTTCTTTGAGTTATTTTACCTTTCCTGCATCATCCCCTCTACGCCACCAGTTTGCTTTCCCTTCCACCAATCCATCTCTTTCCAAGCAATGCCTTGTGCTGTCAGGGTTGGGCTTTCATCACATTTGCCTGTATCCTCAGCAAATTACTGCAGCCCAAATTTGCCAATGAAATGAATCTTGCTCCCCACTCTGGGTACATTCTTCTCTTATTTATTGACATCAGGCTCTGATTTTACCTCCAGATTTTAACTCCCTTAAAATGAGAGAGCTTGCATGGTAATGTGGTTGAATTTATAATGGCAATGTGTATGTTATCAGATCATTCAGGAAAAAGGGATCAGTTTAGAAATTAAAAAATGAAAGCCAAAGGTAACTTATGACTTGGCTAATGAAGTCTGGGTGAGATCATGGGAGGAGAATGAAACTTTCTTTGGACACTTTCAGGAATAGTAGTGAACTATAGCTATAACATTAGTAGAATGGATTCTAGGCAGACAAGAAAAACAGGGTGATTAAAAGAAAAACCTCTGTGGACTTACTATCTTATAAACTGATCTCTGAGAACTCTGTTCTTTGTGTCTTTTAAAAATCTATTTGAACTAAAGCACAATCACACATTAGAGGGAAAGTGGTGGGAATAACCAAGAAGGGGTTTTCCAGATGAATCTTTGTTTATTTCTTTATTAATCTTGAGGGCAAGGACTTTCTTCAGGTGTGCTTGTTAAAATGCTAAATATGAGTGTGTGCATTAATCTAACCAGTAATCTGATTTTTAATTGGGAAGGAGGGAGCAGGATCCACCTACTGACTTTTGTCTTTTCATCCTGTCTTCCCTTGTGTGGTTCAGTTCATTGAAGTTTCTTAAACAAATATATCCAATGACCACTCCTTAATTCTGGAGGAATTCCCTGAAACAGAGCTGTGTTTATCAGCCCTAGTTTAAATCTCTGAAAGCCAAGTGAGACACCATTTCACAGCTCAGCCTTAACTAGATGGCCACACTCTGCCAATGTTGAAACAGGACAGAGAAACAAGAGGCTGGTTTAGAATGATTTCATTATTGCACATGATAAAACAGAAAATAAAGGTTTGGTTCTTGTTTTTCCCTTACAGAGTAGTGATTAAGGCCATGATGTACAAAGTTTAATTGAGGTCACTGCTGTTCCTGACTGGAGCAAGGATCTGTTTTGGCTTCCTATGTTAGGGTTGGTTCTGTAAGAATATTATTCCCCTCTCTCCTGCCAAACTATTTGCTGGAAATAATATCAACATAAGATACTGAAAGGTGTTGATTGGACTCTTGACTATTGTGGAGCTATCAAGACAGGAAGTGGGAGGGAAAGAATTTAGGTTGAAGTCCTTGAACTCCCACATCTCCCCCAGCTGATTTAACTATGAAAATTAACAAGGGGTCCAAGGGAGTTGTCTTAGTGTTGTGAAGTTGCATTTTTTCATAAACTAACAGGTTATTTGATAAAAAAATTCCAAATTTCTCTAAAGCAGAGACGTTTGCTGTAGGAGTAGCAGAGCTGGCAGTTTGGAGAGCTGTAACTAAAGCTTGCCAAACTAGAGGTGGTGTGACAGAGCCTTAAAGCCTCTTCTTAACAAAATGCATTTCTGACAGGATTCCAGTCACTTCTGGACATTTCTGGTCACTTCTCAGCTGCTTTTGTGCCACCACTGTGGTGTAAAGGTGTCCCTGACAGACTGAGAGAGGTGTAGTTGTCCAGCCTGGGAAAGAGAAGGCTCCAGGGACAACTGAGAGTCCCTTCCAGTGTCTGACAGGGCAACAAGAGAGGGACTTTGAACAAGGGGCTGGAGTGACAGGGCAAGAGAGAATGGCTTCAAACTGACAGGGTGAGTTAGAAAGAGATATTTGGTAGAAGTTCTTTACTGTGAGGGCGGTGAGGCCCTGGAACAGGCTGTGAATGCTGTGAATGCCCCTCCCTGCAGTGTTCAAGGCCAGGCTGGATGGTGCCCTGAACAGCCTGGTCTGCTGGAAGGTGTCCCTGCCCTTGGCAGTGGGGTTGGAACGAGATGATCTTTAATGTCCCTTCCAACCCAAAGTGTTGTGTGTGATTCTGTGCTGGCTCCCTCAGTCACAACCATCACTGTAGAGCAGTGATCCACCACCTCCAGCAGGCCCCAACATTCAGCTCCAGACTTCCCATCTAAATTTTTTTCCCTTTCCTTTTTTTTTTTTTCCCAATTATTCTTCACATTCTCAGCTTAACTTCATGACTTGTCCTCTCTGTTCTCCAGGGCCCTCCAGAACCAAATAAATATTTTGTATTGTAGGACAAGGTTTCTCAGGGAAGATTAATACAACTTGATAGTAAAATAGTGTTTTATTTTGTAATGTTGTTAGCTGAGACCAAAGTCCATACTTAGGTTGGCATGCAGCTTGGAAAATTTCAGGTCAAGTTTCAGCTCAGTTTTGGCAAAGTGATAAATAATTGAACTCATTCCCCCTGCTAATTAGTTCATTACTGTAACACAGCCATCTCTGAAACAATGGGTGTAGCCTCTGAGAGAACAAACATGCGCCACGAAACCCAGCAGGGCTGGGGAAGGGATTGATGGGCAAGGAACAGTTTTGCAAGTTTTTGCTCTCACAGAAATGCTAGGAAAGGTTAAGGAGTTCTGCAGAGACCCTGGGACCTCAGACTCCTGTGGGGTACAGAGTGGAGCAGGGAAGCAGTGCCACCATCAGTGATCTGGAGCTCTCAGCAGTCACGGCTTATGAACTATAGGAAAATTGGAAAATAGGAAAAATTGCCATTTTCTGTTGCATATCATGACTGGAATGATTAAGAGGTTAAATTCTTCTGAAGCAGGATAGGAGGGGTAGGCATGATATTGGGAAAAGTTTATGACTTTGCACAGTTGAGCTTTTGTTTTCTCACATTTTATTCCTTTAGAAAAAAAAAGGACAGAGGAAGAAGCCTAGTGGCTGCTTTAAACTTGTTATCAGTTAGGAATTAGAGAGATAATGTGGGTGAAAGGATGATTTGGGCAGCCTGCGGTTCTGCTGCTGAGGCGGGAGTGCTGCTCAGGGGAGAGGCTCTGCAGAGCTTTGAACTGCATCAGATGCTTGGGGGCAATTAAACACACGAGACTTCCCCCCTTAAACAAAAGCACAGAAGGGAGTCTCCCTGTTTTCTGTGCTGGCAATCAGCAAGAGGAGAGATTGTGTAAAGGAAGAAAGAAGAGATGGTGCCGTTTGGATGGAGGGTGCCTTTGGATGGAGGGTGCCGGACCCCAGCAGAGGATGCCTGCTCGAGTTGCATCTCAATAAATAAGTGCTTGTTATGCTAATAGTCACTATTTCCAATGACATGATTTGCATACAGATCATATATATGTTAATTACGCTGTGCACATAGCCAGTAATGCACATCTTAGCTGTTGTCTTCAGTATTTTCATGTGTAAAATTATGCAGCATGGAAATGAATATTGCCAAGTTTTCACATGCAAATAAATAGCTGATAAAGAGCCAGACAGCCCTGAGATAACCAGGAATACCAGGGGCAGTTGTGGAAGAAGCCCAGGATTAGTGTACCTTTTGGCCTTGACAACACCTGTCCTTGCACCTGATTGTAAAGAAAATAAAATTAAACAAAAGGTTGCATGATAATATCGTGATAATAATTACCCCTTTTTGGTTAATTACTAGGTGCATGCTTGTACCTTTTACTAGAGCACAGAATTTAGTCGTTTATTCTGACTTAAACAGGTGGAACCCGGCTCTTTGGAGAGGTGGGATCATGTTGGGATCATCCCTGAAAAAATGCTTATATGTTTATATGGCATTCCAGACTAAATACTTAACATAGTTCATAAGGTATATGATAGAAACATTTACCTGTTAGGAAACTATAAGAATATAATGTAAAAGTTCATTACCAGGTTAATTTTTCAAGTATCAGATAACGATGTCAGGCATCAGATAATCTGAGCCCTACAAGGCAGAGGCATTTGGAATTAGTAGTTCAATTTCAAAAGAAAACAACTGTTACATGCAGTGGCTCGCCACCTCAATATTCAATTGTTATTTCCATCAGTGTTCCCAGGTTCCACTGCAAAGTCTAAATGTGTGCATTTTCTGGTCAAGTATTTCTTTGTTATGTTTGCAAGAAGAGTCTTTTCTCTATAGGTAAGTAATCTTTGAGCAATGGAGCTGGAGTAGTTAAAAAGTTGACTTTTTGCTAAAAGCAAGTCTACCAGCTGAATTTTTCTCCAGTCACTGAAAGGCAGCTGCCAAACACTGATCCTAAGGATCATTCTCAGGTGATTTTTAGCTAAGATTTTATTAGGGCTTAGCAGAGGTCAGAAGTTCACCTGGGTGAGTTGTGATTGCCACAGGTGTTTATGAGATAAGGAGTTTCATGGAGGACACACCTCTAATTCGCTGCAATTTTTAAATATTAGATTAAATTTAGTGCCTTATTGTCCATGCTTGGGTTTGTTTGTTTGTTTTTTTTTTACTGCTTAATTAAGAATTTCTATTTTGTTTCTAGAGCAATGACTCCATAAGAGTTGCTAGCATTTTAAGCAATACCTGAGAGCAAGGAGAAACTTCAGTTTTAAACTCTCTTGTATGTAAGTGATTTGATTTAGTTAATTTTGTGTTAGGAAGATTATGAATCTAAAAAAACCTTAGTTTTCGTAACCAGGCATAGATAACAGTGGTAGAGGTGAGGTAGGGGGGGAAATGTCTATACTGAAAAAATTCTGTATTAAGAGTCTACTGTGAACTTGGAAATGGCAAGTTAGTCTATTTGATGGACAGAAACAATAAAAATAAGGGAAAAAAATTGACATGGAAAAGCACATCCAAAAGAGTGAAAATACTTTGCAAGGCAACCTGAGAAGGAGTCACGTCTTTTGGCTCAGATACAGTCCCTGGAACATCCTAATATTGTTTGGGTGGAGTAGATACCTTTGTTTTATTAGAGAAAACACAAATGGGCTCTAAAAAATAAAGGAAAATGATTTTTTGTTGAAGTTTAGAGTTTGTGTCTTTGTTCTCTGTGGATCACGCAGTTGAAGTGTTTATGTGGTTTGAATGTGTATAGACTCAGTGATTCAGAGGATTTGCAAACACTAAAACGATGCTAGCTTGATTTAGTTGTTGTATTTTCATTGGAATAAATGAGTTTATATTTCTAGTGGGATGTGTGAGCTTTACAACATCCACAGCAACAATAAACAGCTGTAAATTCAGAGATAGCTCTAATTAGGGGAAGGCTGAAGCAATTAAGATGGGTAAACTCTACTGATCATAACTGAACAAGATACATACAGATGACAACAGTGGTTTTGCAGTGGGTGCCCTGACATGGTTAATGGCTGCTATTGATTGAACAGTAATGATTTTAGTATTTTATTGGTGGAATGAGGGTAGGGAGATTAAATCAAGTTTTATGGGGCTTCTCAAAACCATACTACAACCACTTAGAGGGCTACTTGTTCAGCCAGAAATCTAAGTGTACTTCTGTAGATATCACACTTGGCATATCCTTCTTGGGCCTGAATGCATCCTCTGACACAGCACCTGCTGGCCAAAACAGATCCTGTAATTCAGATTTTCTCTCTTTCAGAGCTGTTCTCTACCTCACTCTTGTTCCTAGGTTATGATTTGTATGACTTCTTTCATATCTGTTTCTGTTCTCCACTCAACTGCTTGTTGACACAGACATGATATTAGAAAGCTCAGAAAATAAACTGTAAATGAGATATGGACATCTGTCACAGATTCACCCCAAAGCATTTTTTCAGAGTCCTGAGAAGAAGGAATTTGTGCCAGCTGCACTGTGTTTATAATTCTGTTTTGTAGGGATCAAGGTGAAAATCTTAATGGCTGCAGGAGACAATAAAGTCTTACAACGTTGTAGCAGTTCCTGTTATTCTATTCAACGGTCTAGATTGGAAGAATTACATTTTTTCTTTAGTCAGTGATGTGTGTTAAAATCTTGCTTGGCAGTGGAAAGAGGACTGAATTTCATAGTTTGGAGAAAGGGGTAAAGAAAACTGCATTTAAAACAATGTCACATCATTCTTGTGTTTCGCCACATTAATTGCACTTTAAGATCAGATTTTTTTTCCATTTTATATCGACCATTCTTATTAATATCTTTCTTATATATTTTAGTTGGGTTTATTTGCTAAATCTGGAAAAATTAGCATAGAAATCATAGATGTAAAAACAAATGCATGTGTATATAGTTCATATGTTGATAATATTTCTCACTCAAGTAGTTTGAGACTTGGTAATGCAGTTAAATATAGAAACATTTTGGATCAGCCAAGTATAACCCCTGGCTTCAGTATTCATTTGGAATTTCTCTCAGGTAAGAATGTGCAAGCTAAATTGCTGTTCAGCATCCCCCATTTTTATTGGATTTTCTCCAGTTCCCTGCATTTTTTTTTTCTCTTTAGAAAGTAGCCGTTTGTGTTTTTTCACTCTGATGTTCTTATGCATTTGAAGTGGGCATAGTGAAAAGTATGCCTCACAACTGTGTCAACATGAGTGCTCTGTGCAGGCTACTGGCATTTTTTAAACAATCCTTGAAGTATGTGTTAAAATGTTACAAAACCATTTTTAATCATACACACAAATGTCACACACACAAAATCTTTTCTTCTCTATCAGACATGCATCTCACCTTTTCAGAAAAAGCTGGGGCATTCCTTAATAGTTACTCAGTGAAAAGCAGTTCCTTGGAGGAGGATGCTAAGTCTGTTTCATACTATGCAATAATTATTAATATTATCCTATATTTGGGTTTTCTGGTCAAATTCAGTCTCATGGGAGTCAGAATCCCCTTTCCCTGCCCAATTCCTGTGCATTACAATACCTGTCCATGCAGCAGCACACAGTTCCTTTTTACTTTCTTCTGTGTGATACCATCTGAGTGATTCAAACAAACCCCCAAAGTATTCTATACTTCATGTGTTCACTTATAAAAATAAATAAATAAATCCACACAGCACCACCACGATATAATTGTCTGCTCTCAGGAAGCCTGAGGCAACAGGGGACTCTTCCCTTTGGGGTTTGAGGATGTGAGGAGTGTTTCAGAGCAGATATCCCTCATCAGTCTGCAAACTCAGTGCCTCTTTCCTTCAGCAGAATAAGGGCAATTAAAAAATAGATCTTCATTTTCCAGTCCTACTTTCCCTGTCTTCCAAGCTCTCTTTGGAACCTCATTGAAAACCCACAGGATTGTAGCAGCTAGGGTTTATTTTATACTATACTTCCTCCTGAGGGTTTATGTTGCTGCCAGTGTTCCTCTGGTTTTAGCTAGAAATACCTTCCTAAGACTAACAGTTACACAGGAGTTCAATAAGCTGGGGCTTCTTTGTCATTTTGGTCATTTTTTTCTAAATTTTCTTCAATGCTAAGGTCTTTTGTTTTAGGTTATTACATAGAATTTTAGCCCTATAATATCATGTGCAAGAGTTGTAATGGTGCAGCAGTGCTGCTGTAGTCCTGCCTTTATTTTCTTATGCAGATATTCAATCAATAAAAGTACTCTAAAAAGGTGTATTTGTGTTCCATGTGCTCTAGTTAAAAGGCTAGACATGTTCAGAAGCATGTTTGAGTCTGTTCACAATATGTTTTAGTGTTGCAAATGTATTTTTTCATTTAAATTATCTTATTGGCCTTTAGGAGGAAAGAAATTAAAAAGAAATCTTAAAAAATTACTGTTGAGATTATTTTAAGATACTGGTTTACCCAGTGGTATTGGAGTCTCTTCCAGGACAAGATGTGGCAGATGCCTCATGCCACACATTATCCAGCAGCTTCCAAAGACTGTGAAGTGGGGTGACTTTACAGCCTGTGCTGCTTGTGTTACTTTTATAATCGTTCCAGTTATCAAATGCAGACATTTTATAAGGTCCGAACTGATAGATCTCAGCTACTGAGAAACTAAAATAAAAAGGAATAGATGTATTACAGTAAACCCACAATTTTCAGGCGTTTTGGTTTTCTCCAAGGGAGTATTTGAAATAGCAAGATTTGAGCTGCCTTAACCTAGAATGCAAACCTGTAATTGTGTGTTTTGGCCTTTGCAAATAAAACGGAATGAGGCATTTCTGTGATAAGGTTTTTTTAGGTTTGTTTTTTTTTTTGCTGCAAGCAGATTTAGCTCAGTTCTGACCAGGATCACAGTTGTGCCTGAGGTTAATGGGAATAGCTCATGGGTGTGGGGGGAAGGAACAATCCCACATGAGGTGCAGTGATTTTATGACACTGAGTATTAGGACACTTTGCAGCCTTTTCTAAGCAGCTGTTCTTTAGGTAAATTAATACCTGGGGTCTCTTTACTTCTCCCCAACCTAAACTACCATAAAAGAACTTAATGTAAAGCTGTTCACAGCTTATCTCACCCCATTGCTATGTGAAACTTCTAACACAAACGCTTTTGTACACTGCAGCCATAACACACTAATCTTCTGAACTTCCTGACCCATAAAACTGTGATTATTGCTACATGTAAAATTAATCTGGAAATATCCCTCTGTATTTAGAGTTATGGGTATTATGTTGCAAAATCCTTCTTTTACAGAGGAAGAACTGCCAGGACAGGGAAGGACAATGGGGCTGTAGATGGGTGTGAGTGCAGTGCTGTACCTTAATCTTGTGAATTTGGCTTTATTTGCAGAGGTGATTCAAAAGATGCAGTGTCTTGGGGTTGGGTTTTTCCCCCTAGGTTACAATTTCATATTTGATTTTTTTTTATTATTAGAATTTTTCTGGCTGTTCTTACTTACCATTAGCAGTGGGTCAGTCACTAATTTCCTGTACAACTGCATGGGTAGATAATTGAGAAACATCACTTGTGAGAGGTATTTTGATGAAGACAGGAAGGGTGTTAGGGATGAAAAGAAAGCTTGACTGTTGCAGTTGTGATTCTTTTAAGAACCTGTCATATCTGAGAGTTATCTCTAGTCACCATTCAGCAATTAAAATAAGGAATGAGAAGCAGTTTGCAGGATTCTTTGATAAAGGATAGCAGTTAAAATGCACCAGGGGCAAAAAAAGGAGTAATAACAGTACTTGAGGATCTTTTCCCTCTTTCTTTATGGATAACACACAGCTTTCTTTTTAAAAAGCCATGTGATTCTCATCTAATGTTCAGCAAAGATAGTGACATCAGCAGCTTTGCATTTGTACATGTGCACATCACAAAGGGGGATGGGTTGGCTGCATTCAGTGCAGACAAACCAAAAAGCATAAGAGTCATGTTTCTGTCTTTTTTTCATCACCAGACTAAAATAATATAGATAATCATCCAGCTGAGAAAAAAATCTAAATTTTTTAAATTTAGAACAGGCCTTTTAAATTTTAAACCACAAACATTTGTGTTAAATGATGCTTTTCCCAAGCTACTTTTATTATTAGCATTGTTCTAAATTGCAAGTTGTCACATCCACCAGCCTCCAAATTACCCGTCCTCTGTGTTGCCATAGTTACACAGTAGCCACTAAAATACAGACTCCAGCGTAGAAAGGCAAGCTCAGACTTCGACTCATTTATTTGAAGGTTTTGGCAGCAGAATATCTCCACAAAGTCTTTGTTTTATAACTTCTGAATTCTTGCATTTTAACTCTTTCAGCCAACATTACAGTGTTGTGCTGAAAAGCGCATTTTATTTAAGACAAGAGTATTCAAACTGAGTTAAGAAATATATAATGGTAGAGTTGACTTCTCACTACTCTTTTCTACTCTTCTTTTTGGTTTGGGGCTGAATGATCCATGATTTTCTTGAGGTGAGGCTAAAGCAACAGCAGTGTCCTCTCCATTTCCTCTGTCCTAAAGGCTTCCCATCTCCTTTCTGTAACAATGTCCCTTGCTGGTGGTCTCCCTGGCAACAGAAATCTCTCCTGACTGGATGATAAGTGTAGTTTCTTGATTTCCCTGTGATAGTGGAGATGGACGTGCATATTCCACAGACTCTTGTCACTTGTAGTGCTCCTCCCACCGATTCCATCCTGTTCAGGTGACCTGGAGCCAGTCCTCTGGTTCTCCAGACTCCCCTGGGCTCCCTGACTCTTCACAGTAGCCTTCTATCCAAGCTACAGTGCTGCTTTCCATGCCAAACTAACCATGATTATCCAACACTACCATGTTTTCCTCTATTTCTTCTGTTCTCTTTTTGGGGTACACGTATCATTTCCGACTCGGGGCCCCTCAGCGCACAGGAGACTCCATGAGTGCTGAGTCCACATGGACTATAAGTGACCAGCTTTCCAGGTCTCACTGTCCCTTATAGGTTTTCTGAAGTTTACAGGTTTTGTTCATGCAGAATGATAGTAATTATTGCCTCTGAGCACTACCACTCATGGTAAATAAAGGAGGTGTGATTTCCCATATCAGAAAAAAAAAATCCCACATGTTTGTCAGAATGCAGATATCTTGGAAGAATCCTGTCAGAGAGTATTTTGTTAGACTATAATAAGAGTTTTGAATGCTAACTACCAGAATGTTTTATCAACCAAATATTTATAAATAGCTATCTCTATTCTATTTGAAATAAGCCCCCCTTATTTTACAGTGCTAAATAAAGAAGAGTCAGATTAATATTGCATATCAGGTCTCAGTTTCTTAAGGTCTTTGCTGGGGATACCAGTGGATAAATTACTACTTTCATTACTATTCCTATTCAAAATGTTTTTCTACACCAGACCCCCCCCCCCCCAGGGAGGGGTTAGAGGGCCGGGGTTTCCAAAGGTTTTGTGTTGAAACATTTTAGGTATGTCTCCTGCTGCATTCACATAAAACAATACTTGCTTCAGCAGTCACATTGTTGAACCCCTCTGTAGAAACAGAGTAGGAAAAATACTTCTAGAGGTTGCAGTCTTTCTGCTGAGATCAAACAGTGCCATTTAGTGCCTCCAAGTGCAGGGCTGCTGGCAGGAGCTTTTACTTGGTGGGATACGGTACCTGACTGGAGGCACCAGCCTGCCTGCTTGCTGCCATCAGGTTACAGCTTTCACAGATGACCTAGTCCCAGCAGAAAGTCTTGACCTCTTGCTTTTTCAGCACTTCAGAGGTTAATTTTGTTGAGGGATCAGATTTCTTTCCAGGGGAAGTTTCTGATGATCACCTTCTAGCTAGGCTTTACTTTCCAGTGTCTCTCAGAGCTGCTGAATGTGGAGGGCTCTGCTGGAAAACAACCTTGCTCCAACTTTTTTTTTCCAAGTCTTTTCCTAGATAGTCAAGTTACAGGCTGGTTTATTTTGTTGGATGGTAGCCTAATGAAGGTATCAACCTGCAAAATAAATCTGAGCCCCTTTCCTGGAATTCTTCATGGGCAACAAGGTGGAGAAGTGCTTTGGCCAGGGAATATTGCAAGGTAAGACATTTTTTGCACTTTTGAAAGCATGGGAGTGTGTTGTGTTACTCCTTTGAGTAAGGAGGTTTAGCTTTGCAAATACTGGCAGCAGTGGAAACACATTGGATGAAGGATAAATCTGAGCAGCTTTCTCCCTGTTTCTTTTCAATCGTTGTATTCTGTATGAAATAAGTATATTTTTAATAGACAGCAAATATTTTAATAACATGATAGAAATTTTCCTATATAAGAACTGACAGCTACGACTGTGTTTGCTTTTTCTGGCTTAATCTTGCGATTCTGTGAAGTTTATTGATACTCAAAGGTTGCAATCTAGCTGGCTATCTTTCCACTAGTGTTGCAGGCTTTTAATCTCAGAAAACTATGGGGCTTTGTTATATTTTTGCACTATAAGTCTGTGCAAAGGAGGAACCTCTTGGTAATGAGCTCATTCTGCAGGAAAACAAAGGCATGTGTGAGTCTGTTTGAGGCAAGATCCCAGCCCAGAGTGCACTTGCTTTTTAGTACATAATATCCAGTTCTTATTCTCACTCCTGTGCAAATTTCTCGTGGCTTTCTGATTTGTCTAAGGTTGTAAGATCCCTTTTCTTTTTGTAGTTCCTTCAAAATAAGCCTAATTTTAAAGGCTCACGTGAACCAGTAGTTATTGGTACTATGTAGAATGTTGCAGTTCTGCTAGGACAAAAACTGCTTTCAGGGTTGGTAGTAGCTGACATCTTCCACACAGCTTCATTTTACAAAGAATAAAATATTTTACTTGATCATGTGTCTGTTTGTTCTATAAATCACTGGTGGGATACCAATTGTTGTTTTTCAGTGGTTTGCCTTCCTGAGGGGTAGTGCTGTGTCCTGGATTAAATTAACATTTTTTAAATTGCCAAGTTCAGCTTTTGTTTTAAGGCATATTTCAGCAGGCTGTCATGCATTCACAAAGACAATTTCTGTTGGTTTTCTCCTTTTTTTTCTGATGGAAGAACTGTGTGCATTTTCTTTATCTCCATATGCTCAGCTGCAGCTGATGCTGCTGTGAGACGGGACCAGTTCTCATGTATGAAATCAGTTTTGCTGTGCAAAGGTTTTGGCCTTGATCAATTTATGTGTGGCTTTGCAGTGTCTTCTGAGTAGGGAAATGCATGATAGTGACTGGGAATTGCTCTGAGTCTTCATTCATATTTATCTTGTCTTCAGTTTGTGCCTGTGTGTATCCCGCTTTGGGTTTCAGTCTGCAGACCTGAGAGATTTGCCCTGGTGTCAGTGCTGGAGTTACAATGTTAGGATGGATTAAAAGAAGATGAGAAGCAAGGAGCTGCATTCTGCCTGCCAGCTGCAGCAGGTTTTGGCTCTGGAGGTGATCAGTGTCAGCCTCTTCCTGGGTGAGGATGTCCAGTGGTCCCAGTTGGTGACTTGTCCTGGGGCAGTGAGTGACCCTGATCAGGAGGCAGATGGCCATGGGGCAGGTGGATCCAGCCCCTTGAGTCTTACAGAAGCACAGTCAGCAGCAAGGAATTTCAGTGCATCTTGCATAGTTCTGTTTCCACACTGCCCTTCATTCCTTTCCTTCCATGTTTTCCTTACGTCAGTCCAGTAAGAATTCAGCTCATCTATTCTTTTTCTTCTCAGAGTTTAACTCTGGTTTTATTATGTTTTGGAGCCTCTGGTGAAGCAGCTGCCAGGTACCAGTAACTGCTGGTGAGCTGCTGAGCTCTCACCAGCTCAGCCCAGTGCTGGAGGAGCTTGAGGTGGGTATCAGAAACTGTCACCATGTTCAGTGGATGTTTCCCCCTTCTTTAAGTCTTCAGTTGTGTCTTTGTGAGGAGGTGATGTGACACAGAGTATCTGCTTTTGGGGGAGAGATTAGTAAGTAATGAGCAAGAAGGCAGGGTAAGAAACCAGCACAATCAAGTCTGGTTTTCACAGTTCTCCATCCCCTGAGAAGGCCACCCTCTCTGGCTGCCTGGAGCGAGGAGCTGTTTGGGCTGGGACCCTGCTGACAGCGAGTAGGAGGCAGATTGCACTGGTGACCTACACCCAGATGTTTGCCAGGGGTCTCCTCCCCATTCCCTCATCCCCTCAGCCCGGGGTGGGGGTATGCAGGGAGCTGGGGCAGTCCATCACCACATCCCCAGTGGCCTGGGCTTAACCTCTGGATTTGTTCAGTCCATTGCTGTCACATGGACACTTTACAGGGATTTATTTCCTGGAAGACTTTGTATGTAAACAAGGATTTCTGACTTTGATTAGAAGACTTTTCTCAGCACTTCTTACTGCCATGGAAACAAAGGCAGGGCAAACAAAGCACATTTTTTTAACGTGATGACTGAGGTTTAGCACTGACCTTACAGTGAAATGAAGACACTGATTTTGTTTCCAGCTTTCTTTGGAGTCATCGTAGTGACATGACCAGGGATGAGCATCACTCCCATGGCTCCCAAAGCAGGGAGGTGAGAGTGGAGCTGGCCAAGGGGTGCTCTGTGCACCCAGAGTAGAGTCTGTAAACAGCTTTGTAAACACAGCAAGTCTTAGACAGAACAGTAAAGGGGGGAAATCTCATTTGTAGGTTGTGTTTGCAAGAAAAAGAGGCTGGTAGCTGGTTGTAGTATTGTACACTGAATTTTGCAGACTTAGCTGGGAGTTCCTCCAGCACCTGGATCACATGCAGTGCCTTGCTTTTCTCCCCTTCCCTGAGGCTGTGGAGGTACCAGAGGAACCCTGGTTGTGAACAATGGCCAAAAAAACAAGTTCCACCAGTCAGGCATTTTGCAAGTGAATACAGTTGTGCTGGCTCGGTGACCCCAGGCAGCCATGGGCTACAGGTGAAGAAGGGGCCTTTGGAATTTCAGCTTCAGAGCTGGATGCAATGAGTTTCAGTGGAAAGTCAAATCGGTTCATGAAAATTTAGGGTGTTTTAATTCCTTGAAAGCAGGCGGATTTTTAGCAAGTCCTCTGTCTGTGTGCTCAGCTGTGTTCAAGTTTGTCAGTGGCAAAATAAAATCCAGTGTTATTTTTAAAAGGTTATTAGCACTGATATAAGAAGATTAAATGAAAAGAGCATGTGCAGTTTTCCAGCTTCTCCAAATCTTTTCTTACCCAAATTTTTCAACACTGATTAATTTTGTTCTGTGAGTTATTCCCTTTTAAAATAGGTATTTTAAATGTAAATCCTGAAACCTTATCTTGGATGAATTCTAAACAGAGCTTGACAGAGGGCTGCAGTTCAGCTCACTGGCAGTAACCCCAATAGTCACTAAACATGAAAATGTCTGAGTAGCTCACTGCACACTTCCAGCACTTTAACTCTGCACCAAAAAATGTCATTTAAAGGATTAGATTCTGCTCCAGAAAGAACAACTGGAAAGGCTCTGTATTCATTTTTCCTGGTTTACTTTTTTTGGTCTGGCTTTACAAAGTATTTCAAGGAAACAGTCCTATTCCTGGGCTCCTCTTTTGGTAAGAAACAAAGTGGTTTATGTTAAAATACCTATAGTGAGATGTAAGAAGACAGTAACTAAAGACATGGGGGAGGTGGGTGATTAATAACAGTGTAAAACACATTAATGAACCTCTCTTGAAGTAGATTTCCATCCATTCTTTTGCAAATGGATATGTTTCAGATTCAGAACAGTTTGAAAGGAAAACTGTGCAAGGGTCTGTGTGTGCTTTCTGGATTTCTGGCCCAGTTCTCCTACTGTAGGAAATCCCAGAAGAAAACAGTGGAAACTGCAGTATTTACTAGCTCATGTTATGGCACATTTAATTTTTCCTTTTAAATCCTAGAAGGTGCTGTGAAATTTCAATCATTTTGTACCTTGACCTTTTTTGTTGTTGTTGTTCACCTATCAACTCATAAATAGTTAAATTTTTAAATAGAAGAGGATAATTGCCATGTTTCCACTTGAAATATTGGAGAGCCCCAAGGCCCTTTCTTGGACAAATGTATTTTTCAGCAGCTCATTGTAATTTTGGTTTTGAGTGAAGATCCAACAAAATTTAAATCCACACCCATCTGTAGAGAAGGTGCATTTTCAGCCTTCAACAATAGCTTTATTTAGAAGGATTTTAGTGACTCCTGTGCAAAGGGGGAAGATTTCTGCAGTGAGAGGGGCTGTCCTGAGGATCACAGAATGACTTTACATGCTGTCCAAGTTGACAAGAAAGAGCCAAATCTGTGGATGATTATTATGCAAGATGGAAAAGTGCTGATAGACTGTGGAAAAATACAAGTCTGAGCCTAACAGCTTTGCAAACCTGTTTGCAGCAGCTTGGAGCAGTTGATCTGGTGCTGCACGTGGATGATCTGTAGCAGCATTGTTGCTTTAGGGTGAGCAGAGTGAGGTGGGGAGGCAGAGGAAGCTGCTTGGGGTGCTTGGTTTCATAGAAAGCAGGAGGCAGCTTCGTGGGAGTTTTTAAGTGATGGTGGGGGTGGGTTTTAAGTAGGTGGTTGCATAATTTTCATATGTAATACACTTTTAAGATTTCTCTTTTTTTTATTTGTAAAATATATTTTCAGTAATCAAAGTAAAGTTTTAGGTGATTGATCAAATAGAGAAAGGAAAGCCCAAATATTTCGGCTTCAGGTTATGGTTGAGTAGACTTTTGCTGACATCAGAAATTATTAATTGCACCAGCTAAATTACAAAGATGCTATCTTGGCTCTGGGAGCCAAGAACACCATAATTAGGGCTGTTAGATGCCCCATTCTGCTTCCTCACTTTGACTTTAACCATCCTTGCACTGGATCAAGGTAAAAGTGAACTCATTTATGTGGAGGGCTTGGGTTGGTTTCAAGAACAGTATGAAACAGAAGGCTCAGTTTGGTGATGGGTACTGTCCCCTGGAGGAGCCACAGCCTTAGCCAGAACGTGTGGGTTAATTGCATTGCTTTTTAGCTGTATGTCTTATGTGGCTTGCATTGGCATTCAATTTACAGAGTTCAGTGAATTCTAGCAGCCCTCTCTAGTGCTGCTCCAAAGGGCAGCATCAGCAACTCTGTAGGTTTACAGAATTACTTTCAGTTTCTTAAGGTGTTTGCATGTTTCTTACATCCTATTTTTTCTAGCTGGAGACTGAGCACTCCCACTCTTCTGCTGAAGTGATATTTATAAAATAAAGCTAAAGCACAACATGCCCATGGCAGCTGTGTTGCTTAGAGTGTGGCACTCAAAATCTATCCAGACATCTATCTTCAGACCTCAGAATAGCTAATCTTTTTTAATTTAGTAATATATTAGTAAACTTGAAAATACAAAGTTGGAGTAGTTCATGGTTTCCATCAGAACATAAAGGACCTAAAGCCCAGGATACACACAAGGTGAAGCCACAACCATCAATGTATTCAGGTGCATGTTTCCACCTTTGTCCTCAGGCACATGGCCCAGTTCACAAGGGCACTCAAATATTTTCATAATGCCTTAGATTGCCCAACCGAAGCCAACAGGACTGGCTGATGCCAGAAAAACTACTTATGATTAACATTAAACACATTCTTTAGATGCTGATGGACTGGGGCCTATGGTAGTTCAAGAATTGTGAGTGCTTGGAATGAAAATGTTTCAGTTTCTATACATTTAAGATGAGGCTAGGAGTCACACAGAGGAAAATTATATTTAATATATTTTTTTGTCCACTGCCGAATCTCCATAAGAAGGAAACAAAACTATTAAACATGGAAGTCATTGGCGTTGTTGATATTATTACTGTTATGATTGTTATTTTATTATAGGTTCAGAAATAGAAAATAGATTTCTTATTACATAAAACTTTGGAAAATAAGAAGCATATTTTTTATCAGTAATTTTATTAACTGTTTTGTAACCTTATTTGTAGACTTATTAAATCTAGGAAATGTAATTGTTTTATGTTACAGGTTTGGAAACAGAAATAAATATCAGTTATAGGACCTGTTTTCAAAACTGAGCTTTAGAAGTAATATGGCTTTCAGTATTTTGCCTTGGGATATTTAATTGCCTACTCTTAATAAAAAGGTCCGTCAAAGAAGTCTTTCAATCCTTTTCCAAATTTTCAGTTCCCCCACCCCCAACATTTCTTGGCATGGGCAGCACATCTTTTGTTCAGTTATGCTAGAAAAGATTTTTCAAAATAGCAAATGAAACTGGTGTGTCAAATCTGCCTGTCTGGCTTTCTCAGACTCAGGAGGTCTCACATTGTGAGTTTTATTTTAACATGGATTTCTATTTTGTATTGCTGTGGATTTCCTTTTATTCAGGTGAAGACAAATCTAGGAAAAAATTCTCTCTTTCCTTTAAATTGTAGCATCCACCAGCACTGTAGGCTGCAGCATTGCCTTCCAATCATGAGAGCTAGAGTGTCCATGAGTTTATCAAATAATGTTTGGGAAATCTTGGAAATCCTGGAACTGGGGCACTCCTGAAAGTCAATCAGTGTTGTCAGGAGTGAATTCTCATGAGCTGGAGGACACCAGATGAAGGGTGACCCCAAGGCTCCATCAAACAGAGTCTGTGGCAGTGGGTCCTGGTGTGTCCCTGTCCCTCCCCATCCCTAAACTCTGCCAGCAGAGTAGCGTGACTGAGCATCCCAAATGTCCTTTTGTGGCTTGCTGAAGCTGTTGATCTGAGCTCCCCAGCTGCAGGGATATGGGAGATGGGGCACAAATGGCTGTGCTGACACCCAGGTTGGTGAGATCCTTTACTGGGAACAGAGCAGTCAGCAAGAAGCTGCTGCCAGCAATAACCCTTCTGTGCCAGGCAGAGGAGGATGTCCCTGTGGCCACACTTCATTTGTGGTTCAGCAAATTGTTCAGCTGCTCTTCAAGCTGTGCTCAGTTCTCTCAAATGCCTTGTACAGGTGTGGGTGAACAGATTATTCCCAAGAAAGAAAAAGCAATTAAAATTATTAAAGCAGCATTAAAAGTCATGCAGGCAGGTGTTTTGTAGTGCTAAGTGGGAAAAAAATGCTTTTCATTTCAAAGCTGACAAAGTTGATGTAGAAAGGCTATAGTAAATCAGTGGTGAAGCTATGAATAAAGTTCAAGCAGAGATAGGTTCCCTTTCTCTACACATCCTCCTAACACACAGTTCAGATTTAAATGTATATATTAACTGCTCAGTATATTGGTTTGTGAATATGGCTTTCACTGCCCAGTCAAAAAACTCTCTGCTGTCTCTTAGTCTCTTTGTTACAAGTTTGTAAAGCAAACAGAAAAGCAACAGGGAGGATAGTCTGGAGCTCCCAAAATCTGCAGCTGAGGTTATAAATAGCTAGAGAGCTGCCAGGTGATGAGCTCTTACCTTTTGCAAATGACCTATGATTTATTTATTTATTTATTTATTTATTTGTGTGTGTGTGTGTGTGCATTTGCATTTCCAGTGATAGTTATCCAGTAAACTAAAATGTCTTCACAGAGCTCCTTCCAGAGGAATATTTTAGTCCCAGCTTCATTGTTCCTAAAGATGGAGCACTTGTAAGCCAGTTTATAATTCTCTCCCTTGAGCAGCTTTTACAGGCATTTTACGAGCTGGAGCATCTGGCTCCATTTTTGGATCATTTTCATTCTTTCTGTTCTAACACTCAAATTGCTTCAAGCAAGGCCTTTTTTTGTTGGTGGAGGTGTTGATACTTTGTTTGTTCTAAACTTCCAGTTACACATTTCTCTTTTTCTGGAAAAGGTTGAAGCTATCACATGCTAGAAGAAGGTACTCCTGAATAGTTGTTCTTCTTGAAAAGGGCAGTGCAGCTCAGGAGGGTTATTTGCTATCTGAAGGACTAAATTTTCAGTTGCTAAAATTTTTGAGTCTGGTGATACTGTCGATGGTAGGTCCAGGTTGTTGGCCAGGTCTGTGGTGCACCCAGGTACAAAAGGTTGCTTGAGGATTAATTGTTTTCCTTTGAATTTAAGTTCCATGTCTGTGTTACAGCTTCGCAAGTCAGTCCTATGCCTCCTTGGAGATCAGAGTCATAGAATAGTTTGGGATGGAAGAGACCTTAAAGATCATCTTGTTTATGGACACCTTCCACTATCCCAGGTTGCTCCAAGCCCCATCCGGCCTTGAGGAGTTTCAGGGGTGGTACAGCCACAGCTTCTTTATGCCAGGGCCTCACCACCCTCACAGGAGAAAATTCCCTCCCTTCATGCCACTGCTTTCCCCTGCTCTTGGGCTGCAGGCACACATTGCAGCTGAGTCAGGAAGGGCTGTGCCATTTGTGCCCTTGGCTTGGCATACACTGGCCTTTCTGGCAACCACAAGTGGGCTGAGGGTGGTATAAATAATACTCTTCCTTTTAAGTGATGTCTTGTCTTTTGACCCTTGTTTTCTCCCTGGTTGTGCTTTTTCTCCAGCTGGGATGACAGCAGCTCTGTCAGCAGTGGGATCAGTGACACCATAGATAATCTCAGTACTGATGACATTAACACCAGCTCCTCTATCAGCTCCTATGCCAACACACCTGCCTCCTCCCGCAAGAACTTAGATGCACAGGTAAGAGCTTTGGTTCATACATTGATATTTGTTATTTTCTCTGTGTAATTGTTTTAGGTTGGCTGAACTTGAACAGACAGACAGCCTTCAGTATAGACTGTATCAATGGTAACCACCTTGTCATCCGTGGCATCTACAAATATTTCCTCTGTGGGTGGAACCCATGGCAACTCTGCCATGGTGGTGTCACAACAATTGGGTCTTGCCTTCCTAGAGGCATTTCTGCACAGAAAACTGATGTAGCTGTGTCAGTTTTATATAGATACTCT
This sequence comes from Petroica traversi, assembly GCA_025920805.1. Taxonomy (NCBI): domain Eukaryota; kingdom Metazoa; phylum Chordata; class Aves; order Passeriformes; family Petroicidae; genus Petroica; species Petroica traversi. Next base: position 1,267,930 of record JAHLSL010000073.1, on the reverse strand, counting down.
TTAGGTCCAGAAAAGGTGTTATGTTTTTCTCTTAAATAATAAAATACAATAAAGTCCATGTAAAAGTTCAAAGGTTGTTGACCCTTTTATCAGAAATGTAAGCATGCTATGCAAATGAAATGGATTTTATTAAATTTCCAGAGCTGAGGTCACTGAAGGTTTTCTGTGCTTGGCAGCATTTCATAGGATAAACTTTGCCTCCATCAGCAGGATACATGTACATTTTGTACTCAGGCACCACACATCCAAAGAGGGTGGAATAAGTGAAGGCATCTAACAGCTTTTCATTGATCAAGTAAAAACTGCATAGCACAGAGATCTGCACTAATTTTAACTGCTTTTTTTTTTTTTTTTACCAATGGCATAGAATTTTGTTTGGGATAGTGCAGGACTATGGAGTCCAGCTTTGGTCTTTGTACACCCTGCTCGAGGGTGCTGTGTGCTGAAGCCCCTAGGATGGGGTGACCTGGCAGAGGAGAGGGATGTCTGTACAACCTGCTCCTCTGTTTCTCCCCTCTTTTAATCTTCTCCAGTCCTTTTCATCAGTGGACCCTAAATCTGGTTTTGACATCAGTTTTGATGTAGACATGTGGCTGCTGTGAAGGGTTGCTCTGTCTCCAGAGCTGTGGTGCAAGCACAGAGCAGTCTTTGTTCCCTTGCCATGCAGTGCATATTTGAGCCTACACAAAGGGTTTCCAGGTAGCCTCTGGTTGCCTGTCAGGGATTGCACAGGCACTTGGAACCTCAATACAGATCCCATTCAAGCTGAGAGGAGTCATGATCTATCTAACATGTTTGTCAGTACCCAACGCAGAGTAAGATGGGCAGCTAGAAGTGTTTTTTGACAATTACAGTCTCAACATTGTAATGCTGTTGAGGGGGGGAAAGGGAGGCTTAGGGAGACGTGACTGAACGTTAACCTAAGGAAAAAAAAAATAGAAACTCATATGACTTCTATCTTCTGATGGATCAGATTCTTGGAAACACCTCTGAGAGATCAAAATCTATGTTGACAAACTCCTCTTCCTCCTCCACAACTAATAGAGTATCCAAGAGGGTGCAGACAGACACCAGAAGAAAAGCAGCTGGAGCTTGTTCAGGCAGTAGAGTGTAGTCATTGGCAGAGGAAGCTGGGAGCCAAGAATGTACAAGTCGTGTTTGCAGTTTTTTGATGTGTGTCTCTGACCTGCTTCTCTCCTCAGTGTTCATGAATGACAATCTTTATTCCAGGTATTTCTGTCATCTGCAAGCTATTGGCCATGAAATAGTTCATTTTCAGTGGAACTAACTACCTGAATCTTGTCAGACAAAAACATGGGAATGAAAAGAGTTTGGAGTGCTGGAATGCGTAGCTTGAAGGGTTAATTTTTTGCTTCTCATTGTGGACTTCAGAGCTCATAATGCAGTGAATGCTGTGAATTTCTGTCTTACCTGAAGGACTCTCTGATGGCCAGTGCCCAGGTTTGCCCTCCCCAGGGTGGTGAGGCACAAAGGACTGGCACACATTTGCAGAGGAGTGTGAGCTTTTCTTCTCAGGGTGTCCCTTGCTTTGGTTCTCCTAAACAGTTTTGAGCTGCTGTGATTCTGTGATATCTCTTTGAGAGGATACAGAAGTTGGATTTCAGATAATTAAGGAGGGAGCTCAAAGCTAATACATGTGCAGCTGGGAGTCCAGGCAAACAATGCAGCAACATCAAAAGGGAGAGAGCCTGAACATGTCAGTGTCTGCTGATAAAATCAGTAACTCAGGCAGAATCATCTCTGCAAAGAAAGGCATAGTTGCAGTAGGAAAAAAATCTCTGTTGAGAAACTGATTTTCAGAGCTGATGAGTACCCCATACTGCAGAAGCTATAGTTTCTTCATTTTTGAGAAACAGCACTTAAATATTGTGTTAACTCCATCTTCAGAGACATTCATAGCTGTAGCCCCTTTTTGTAGCAATGCAGTAAGGTGTTTGCAGGTTGTTTCTGAACAAGCTAGTGATGGGAACCAGAATTTGCCTTACCACATTCCCATGTCCTGCTGTGATTATGCCAAGTACCAAACAACTCAATGTAGTGGCTATATGTATATATATATATATATATATATCTATCTAAATGTAGTTATATGAGTTTTGGCACCCTAATATTTTTCCTTTATATTGCACAGAATTAGGTAAGTTACCTTTAACACAGTACTACATATAGTGTGCCTTTAAAGTCACATCATATACATATTTTAAGGAGAAATTAAGACCTTGAGGGCGTTTGAAAATAGGTTATTTAACTGAAATAAGATGGGAGGAAGAGACCAAGTAATAAATTCATTCATGTGATGGTAAAAAGATCAGAAGATAGAAAGGTTCCTTTAAATAGAAAACTGCAGCATCCCTAAGTTGTATCAAGACAGCTTCTCAGCAAAGATGGGTTTAGTATGTTCAGAGCTTCAGATTTAGAAAAGTTTATGTGTGAGTTGAGAAGTCTGGTGGCTTACTCCCAGCTCAGGCTCTGCTCTCAGTTTGAGCTCGCTGTGTCTTGCCATGACCTCCAGCAAAGATTATTTCCACTTTCACCCTTCTGGGCGGGTGGAGTTTCAGCAATCCCCAAGCCAGGTTTCACTGTGTTTTGGTTTTGATTCCTTAGTCATGTTTCTGTGCTGTTTGCAGTGTTTACCATTAAACAGAAACACCTCTGGCCAGAGGGCTTCAAAGGTGGAGGTGCAGCATTTCAAAGGCTGCAGGAAAACTTTGGCCGTGGGTGTAGTAGTGGAATGAAATGGAAGAGTGCAAAGGTAGAGGACTTCTTGCAGTGCTGTTCTCTCTGTGTACTAATTTTACAGATTAGGGGAGGGGAAATAGAAGGTACAGGATTATTTCCTAGTCAACCAAAACTAGAGAAAGGCTTTGCTAGCAGGTAGGTGTATTTCTTGTTCTTGAACACAAACAATATATACAATTCCAGACAAGAAGCTTGGAACAAGATACTGAAGAGACCATGTAGGAGTGGTGGCTTTGAGGTGGCTTTGTGGGTTGATGATTTGGTACTTCTCACCTGTGCTCTTTTCCAAGATCTGTGAATGTAGGAGATGTTTGCATGAAACAGTGATTTTGGAGAGGTGCAGGACATAGGAACAGTCACACTGTGAATTTTTTACACACTTACTCTTGGTCAGAAATAGAAAGGTAATGTGCCAGCCCCAACCTGGCAGGCATAGGAAGAGAAGGGAGTTAGAAAGCAGAGATCCATTTAAGCCTTCTCTGGGTTGCTCTCTTTGAATAGAGAGGCAGGAAAACAACATTTGCATAGCACAAGGGTAGTACAAGAATATATTATTATCTAAATCCATAATTCAAAATGCATGTTAGTCTAATGACTCAATATGTAGATAAATAACCCCAGCCCTGTTTCCCGACTGAAGAAAGACCATTGTGATATGTGGTGTCAGCTTTCACACTCTGATCACTTAACTAGTTTTTCAGGCTATAAAAAAAAAAGGTAATTACAGTAAAAAGCAGAGGAAATTCAACCTCAGTTCCCCTAAATTCTTTAATATTAATCGTGTGATCTGGTAGGAAAAGTCATAAACTTAAAACATGCTTTAGAAACTTAAAAATAAAAGCTGAAAAGTGTGGTAAGTAATCTTGCAGCTTCTCCTGCGCTGTTTTTCTGATTATCCAAAGGGAATAAAGATTGTGAGCTTTATAATGCTTTGGAATATTTAAAATAATTTCATTTTAAATAAATTATTCCTTTTGCCTACTGCACAGTTCTGAGCACATTCTTGTGCTGAGGCTGCAGGGCAGAAGTGGCATCAACACCTCATCAAAACCCATCAGCTTGTACTTGAGAACTGCACCGTCAAGTGTTGAAGTGTCAGTCTTTTTCATGGTGCTGTGGTGGCTGGAGAACACTTTGCCTATGAGTTTTTTATCCTGATTGGAGTCAAGTGGGTGGATATTTGTCATTTGGGCCTAATCAAAAAATGTTTCGTTGTGGTGTTACCAAATTCATCAAATTTAACCAACAGTATTTAGTCAGCATTTGACAGGAGAAGTAGAATTCTGGAAGAGTAATCATTAGCAGTGGAAAATGTTAATGTGTGTGGAATATATAAAATATCCACATGTATATAAGGTGAATGATTTAGGCATTTCTGACATTTTGGCAAAGGTTTGCTAATGAGAAATTTTTCTGTATGACATTGAACTTAGCAAAGTTCTCCACAAGAGACTGGTAGCACAATCCACAGTCTGTGGAAAGAGTAGGGAGAAAAACAGTAAGCAAGAGAAACTAAGGTAATTTATGTATTGAAGTCAGTCTTGAGTATTGTTAGAAAGTTTTTCTTCAGTTCTTGGGTGTCCTTCTAGCATGTTAGGTTAGAATTAACAGCATTCCATGTATTCGGATCTGTTCCAAAAGCTGCCTCCTCATGCTCTGGAGATCAGATTGCCAGACAAGAGATAAGAAAGCAGCAGGAACAAAGGAAGGCTGGCTGCACAGGTTTTTTGGCATTGCAGTAAAAGGGTTTGTCAGAAATTTGAGATGGAGGATTATAAATGTCAGGGAGCTGAATATGTCCTTTTTAAATCAAGTAGGGGTTTTTTTTCCCTTTTTTTATTCCAAGGACCACGGCTGTTGGTTTTTAGTATTTTTCTCACAAAGCATATTAAAAAAATAAAGTCGTTGCTGGGGTTAATTTCTTGCTGTGACATTTCTCCATCGAGGGCACGTCATGTTTTTGGTACTCAGAGATGTCTGCTGAGCTGATTATTCAGGTTGATGGTTCTTACTTATGAAGCCTCTTAAAAGAAAAGCTTGCTCTGAAAGTTGTCTTGCCATTCCTTATCTGCCCTAGACTGATGCAGAAAAGCATTCCCAGGTGGAGCGGAATTCCTTATGGTCCAGTGATGAAGTCAAGAAATCCGACGGGGGATCTGATAGCGGCATAAAAATGGAGCCGGGATCCAAATGGAGGCGGAATCCCTCTGATGTGTCAGATGAGTCTGATAAAAGCACTTCTGGTAGGAAGAACACTGTTATTTCCCAGACGGGCTCCTGGCGACGGGGCATGTCAGCTCAGGTTGGCATTACCCCACCAAGGCCTAAACCTTCAACCACCTCAGGCACATTAAAGACACCTGGAACAGGTAAGAAAAGGTGTAAGATGTAAACAAGCCAAAAAGTCTGTTCAGTGTGAAAACAGTTTAAATACTTTGCAGAGGCAAATCCTGAACTTCGGGTAATCCTGTCTGTATTTTTAGGCATTGCTTTAACCTAAGCAAAATCTTGTATGTGCACAATTTTATTTCAGTCTGAAAATGTGTTTCAGATCAGTACACTCTGCCAGTTGTTTTATGATGACTCTGGTCTTAAGCCAGGATATTTATTTGGCACAGTATTGCTGTGTGAAGAACATATAATATAATTTTAGTTTTTGAAGTCACTGTTAACCAAGAACATACAATATATATAGTTGAGGAGGTTTTTTTTTCCCCTTTACTAAACAAGCATGTTCATTTATACTAAACATGATTTCTGTCTTTTCTTGTGTTTTAATGATTTTAGCACTTGCAGATGTGTGAATGACGATTGATTGAATTTGTGTAATCAAGCAATATAATTTAATACCTTTCTTTTTAGTAGGTCTTGTACACAATTTGATATGAAAAAGTTAGATACTGTCTTGAATAATGCCTTTTAGGGAAATGAAACTAACAGCCTAACACTACTAGCGTGTATAGATAGAAACGATCAATCTGTGGTAGCTACAAGGGAAACTTTCTTATCTGTCACTATTATGTAAGATTGTTCTGCTTTTCATATTCTCGAGGGCAAAGGCACCACATACTTTCTTTGGCAAGTCTGCATGTGTAAGTCACTAGAGTGGCATGTAAGTTCAGTGCAGACTGGATCATAACTTTGAACCGCACTGCAGTGGCTAACGCGCTTTTGCTTTTCATGCTGCTTTGAGTTTCATCATTTGCTCGATGTTTTCAAGTCATTAAATATTAGAATTCTTTTTCTATTTTTGTAGGGAAAACTGATGACGCCAAGGTATCAGAAAAGGGTAGACTATCTCCTAAAGCTGGACATGTTAAACGTTCCCCATCAGATGCAGGACGCAGCAGTGGTGATGAATCCAAAAAGCTTCTCACAAGTAACTCTAGGACAACTGCTGCTAGTGCTAATACATTTGGATTTAAGAAACAGAACGGGTCAGCCATAGGCATGACCATAATCACTGCCAGTGGGGCAACTCTCACCAGTAGATCGGCTACCTTGGGAAAGATCCCCAAGTCATCTGGACTCATGGGTAGGACCACTGGTCGGAAGACTAGTGTTGATGGCTCCCAGAACCAGGATGATGGCTACTTAGCACTTAGTGCACGAACTAATCTTCAGTACCGTAGCTTACCCCGGCCCAGTAAATCCAGTAGCAGAAGTGGAGCTGGGAATAGATCTAGCACGAGTAGCATAGACTCCAACATAAGCAGCAAGTCAGCTGGGTTGCCTGTCCCTAAAATCAGAGAGCCTGCCAAGGTAATCCTTGGAAACTCTCTGCCAGGATTAGTCAATCAGACTGATAAAGAGAAAGGGATTTCGTCTGACAACGAAAGCGTGGCTTCATGTAATTCTGTTAAAGTGAACCCTGCATCTCAGCCTGCTGCTAGCGGAGCTCAGAGTACCCACCAGCAAGGAGTCAAGTACCCCGATGTGGCCTCTCCCACTCTGCGCAGGTAGGCAACAAATTCCTTGGTTGTGCAGTGGTGTTAGTGGCAGCTGAATGAGCAGGACTCTGCCAGCCAGGCCTGGCTGACTCTGGTGCAGCACATACTATTTAGTGTCCTACTTGGAGGTCTTTGCATTTACATTTAATTTCACATAAACAGATGGGCCAGTGCTGTGGATACTTAGGACATCCCGTGATGGCAAGAAAAATCTAACATTTAGAAAAAAAACAAACCTGTCTGGCGGAAAGTTTGGCAATTGCACTTTGAATCTCCTTGTTGCAAAAGTCATGCCTGAAGGCTTTTATCCATGCAGATCTCAGAGGAATAAGAATTTTCTTACCTGAACATTACTGAAGAGTTCTTGCACAGATGTATGTGTAACAAACCTAGAAATATTCCAGTCGTGGATCAAATTGTAAACCAACAACTGGAGAGTTATCTCAGATGTTCATGATGACAGTGGCATTGTCCTGCCGTGCTTACATTCACCCAAAGAAAACTATCATAAGTTGTGTGGATTAGCCCAGTATGTTGCAAAACTCAACATTTTAGCCTGCATAGAAGAACCCTAAATAAAGTTAGTATCTAAGCTGTGTTAAATATCCTTATTTTAATACTATTTTTTAAACAAAAATCCTCTCTGTCTTCTATTTCTCCAAGAGTACCCCACCCACTATTCTAACATGAGCATATAGTTGGTGAGGAGCTAAATTGTTGATGCAGCGTATATTAAAGCCTTGATATTGGTGAAAAGTTCTCTTAATATTATTTTTCGACTGAATTTGAGTAGCTTGTCTGTTTCGAGTTGCAGTGTTTTGCATTTCATTTTGTCGTGACGCCCATAATACCCATACAGTTATGCTCCATCATCCTGCTTCCAGTGATGTGAGAAAGCACATTCCATCTGAAGCACCAGTGCAAGCATAATGGCTGTGATGGCAGCTTAGGCTGATGCTGTAAACTGTTTTTAGATGGGTGGTTTTATTTGAAGAGCCTGTGTGAGGATAATTAAAGATATTTATTTTGTACGTGATTAACAATAGAAAAGCCATGTACTTTGGAACACGTAACTTTCATCAATGGCTACTTAAAAATACCAGTAGGCCTTTCATTTCTATAGGATACACAATGAGAAATGCAGATTTTCTGTGTTTTCAGTTATTTCAGTGTGCCTTAGGTACATTGGTAGGAATTTGATTGGGAATTTTTTTATTACTAAAAAGCTACATTGCTGGCTGTGTAATTGAAATGCTACATTAGAAATATATGAAACTTCAAACAGCAGACACTGAGGCTCAATTTAACTATTCCCTCATTTATGATTTCACACTTGAATTTTCACCAGCCTGTCTAAGTTGTCATGTGTTGAAATGTGTCAGAGTTGAATTGGGCCTCATCTGCTTATTACTGATTTCTAGGATGACAGTAAGGAAGATTTTGAGCTTAATTTTCATAGTCAGATGAGTTGCAGACATTGTTTATGCATATTTCCTCTTGGCCCTGTGATTTTTTTTTTTTGGTGTTACACAGTGAATTAGAATCCATACTTTTGTAGTGATACAGATTTACCTATAAGTTTGGGAATATATGTAACTTCCATGTTGTCATAAACACGGAGTAGCTTAAAAACAGCTTGTAGAAGTGTTGTGTGGGTGTTTGGGATTTTTTTAAGCTCTGGGATCGTTTCTTGAAGAGTGGTTTCCCCAGTGCAACTGAAGAGGTTGTATTATCTGGCACAGGAATATCTTAGGGAGTACCCTAAGCTGATATTGCTGCTGAAGGCCATAGAATCATGGACTGGTTTGGGTTGGAAGGGACCTTGAAGATAATTTCATTCTGACCCCCATCCCTTGGGCAGAGGCACCTTCCACTGAACCAGGTTGTTCAAAGCCCCACCCAGCATGGCCTTGAACACTTCCAGGGATGGGGCAACCACAGCTCCTCTGGGCAGCCTGTGCCAGGGCCTCATCACATTCACAGGGAAGAATTTCTCCCTTAGGTCTGATCTAAACCTGCCCTCTCAGTTGGAAGTGTTGTCCAGGAGGCTTGTGACAAGTGCACACAGCAGCTGCCCAGCTCAGATGTTTTCCAGGCACTGGAGCTGCAGGAAGCAGCTGTGCAGCATGGAAACTGCTTCCAGCAGTATGGACACAGCTTCTGGGCGGCACTGGGCTTCTCCAGGTGTGCTGCAGGTGCCCAGCTCAAACACAGCCTGTGTTTCTGGGAAGTGCTGGACAAAGTGACTTAGTGCCCCTGTGTCAAACAACCTGGGCATACTCAGAATCAGAGAACATTTGGTATGAGTACATTGTTGCATCCCAGCAAAAGCTGCTTCTGTGCAGAGTATTTGGTGATTTGCGCAGAATTTACCTGGTCAGTAAGCTTTCAATCTCTAGTATTCCATACCTTGGATTGTTTCTCTGGTGTCCTTTTTCCTTAAAGAACAGAAGATTAAATGATCTTAGTTCTGTGAAGCTGTATTTTAGCTGTGCTAAAGTTTTAGTTGATGATTCAAGGAAGACACAGCTGAGATAGATCTGAAGCTATTGTAATTGCCTCTGGGCTTTACTGAAAGGAACAGTGAACACAAGGAGATTATAAATGGATAGTTGCATATGTACAATCTAGGATTGAGTACTTAATACAGGTTTTCTGAAGCTAAGATTGTATATATGGTCTAGATGTAAGATATCCTTGTGTTTACTATTCGTTTTATGTATTTTTCATGCTGTCTTCTTTTTTACAGACTTTTTGGTGGCAAGCCTAGTAAGCAAGTTCCCATCACAACAGCTGAAAATATGAAAAACTCAGTAGTCATCTCCAACCCTCATGCTACCATGAACCAGCAGGGCAACCTTGACTCCCCGTCTGGCAGTGGTGTGCTGAGCAGTGGGGGCAGCAGTCCCCTCTATGGTAAAAACACAGATCTCAACCAGTCTCCACTGGCCTCCAGCCCCAGTTCTGCACACTCGGCTCCTTCCAACAGTTTGACGTGGGGCACCAACGCCAGTAGCTCTTCTGCAGTTAGCAAGGATGGCATGGGATACCAGTCTGTCAGCAGCCTGCACACCAGCTGTGAGTCCATTGACATCTCCCTGAGCAGTGGAGGTGGGCTGAGCCATAACTCCTCCAGTGGCTTGATTCCAGCCTCCAAGGTTGATTCTCTGACTCCCTTCGTCCGAACCAACAGTGTGAAGACTACGTTGTCTGAAAGGTTAGTGGGCTTTCCTCTTGTGTCCATGTGTTTGTATCTCAAGTGGGAGTGAAGCCCTGACAGCAACAGCCAATGCTGCAGATATAGATCGAGTAATGCTTCTTAAAAGATAATGCAGATAGCTCTAGGACTAGAACATGTAGATAAATTATTCCAGGAAAGGAGCCCAGTTCAGAGCAAGAGGATGGGTTCAGATGAGGTTTTTAATTTGCTGTCATAGCCAATGTGACAACCAGATGGTACCTAATATTTGAATTTTGCATCGTGTGTTGTCCTTCCAAAGATCTGTTAATTGAGCTGATAGTGATATTTTTAAAAATCGTCCAGTTTTGATTTGAAAAGTCAACTATTTTCTATTAAACTTCTTGATTATAGAATTTGACAACTTCCAACTGGAGGTGATACTGAAAAGAGAAGTCCCCGCCTTCGTAGTCACTTGATCCCCTCTCATCCTCTCCCTGCTGCCTTATCCCGTCTCCAGTTGCTCCCATGTGAATGCTTAGTGAATCCTATTGGAAGCTGGATTCAAGTGAAGAACAATCAGCTGAATTGTATTTCAGACTGATCAGTTCCCCAGCTCTGTATACCATGAGATTCACTGGGATCTGTGTGGACACAGGGTAGGACCTGGGAGGAGGCTGAGCAGGGAGGAGGGAACAGGGCTTTTCCAGCATCAGAGCTGGATTGGTGGCACACTGAGCTGACATTGGCAGTGGTCTGAGGCATGCATTGTAGAAGGCAGCAGACCCTTCCAAGCACTGGAGTCAGCTGCATCCTGATTTGTAATGATGAGTTCAGGTAGCAGAAAATTTTTGTAGCTGTGTCTCAATGGAGAAAATTACGCGTGAATGTAATGTTCTGACAGTTTGAGGTTCTGTTTGTGTTTTATTATAACTCCTTTTTTTTTTCTCTCATCTTTTCATTCTAATACTCCTTCTCTTGTTTTCTGTCTTGTTGGACTGCTCCGTCTAGCCCTCTTTCTTCCCCTGCTGCTAGCCCCAAATTCTGCCGAAATACTTTGCCCAGGAGACAGGACAGGTAATGCTGTCTCAGACAGGAGTATGCTCAAGGCTGTAGGTTTTGTTGCCCATCTCAGTCAAGCAAATTGTTTTGTGCCTGACTGTGCTCAGTTGAGTGCTCTGCTGTGTTCATCATCCAGTGTGAACTGACACAAAGACATGCCAGTGAGAGTCCCTGCAAACACCCATCTACCCACCCTAATCAATCTGGAGAGGGGCATACAGCACAGTTGGCATGTTTTTGGTGTTGTTCTTGTTTCTGGGAATGTCCTTTGGTTTGGGGGGGGGTATTTTTGCCCCCCTTCATATGTTTGCCAAAGGCAATTTGAAAATCATGCCCTTTTTTTTTTTTTTTTTTTTTGTCCTACGAATCTAAACTCTCACTAGCATTTCAGCATTCCTCTGGCATGCTGCTTTTCCCACTGCCTTTCTGGCCTGTCCTTTTTGTTGTGAAGTCTCTGTGTCATTCAGTGTCCTCAGTCTCTTACTGCAGCTTTGGCTCATGAGTGTTTTCCAAATACTTAGGTATGTTCATCCTTGTACAAATGAATGCTGAAGTCAGGAAAAGATGACACAGATCTAAACATTCCGGCTCACTTTTGCTCACTGATGTAATTTTAATCAGTCCCATACTGTAACTTAGCTATAAGGGTTGTCATTTACTTTAGCATGGGGATATTTTCTTTAATAACAAATTAACAGGCTCTGCTCATTAGTTGTAAAAACATAAACTGAAATGGTTGACTTTTGGGCAACTGATCGGTCCATTTTACTTTGCTAATGGAACTTAGGCTAAGATTTGGAAATTTAACCAGTCTGGGCTCAATACCTCTGTACAGTAATTAGGTGCATTTCCTAAATGGTGTCTGCTGAAAGAAATGATGGGAAGGTGGTTTGGGCTTGAAGATTCCCATCAGGTTTTACCAATAGCCTGCTGAAAAGCGTATTTTTAAACACCCATTTGATGTTTAAAGAGCCATTTTTGTTCATTGTGGGTAGGAGAAATGAGGTTGTGAACAGATGTGGTTCGTTGGCATGGTACCAGCTGCATGTTTGTGCAAACCCTACTGGGTGAGGAGGTCTGTGCATGTTTCTGTAGGGAGGCCTCAGCACCTTTTCCTCTGAAAAGGTGATGCAGATGTTTGTACGTCCTTTGTCCTGATCTTATTCCTTCCCTTTTGTTCATCTCTGAAGTTCTTTTCTTTTAACTTTTCTGCAGCGACCCACATCTTGATAGGAACACTTTGCCTAAGAAGGGACTCAGGTATTGGTGTTTCCACATGGTTTAACATCTTTTGTGGTGGATTTGGAGTTTGCTTTGTGTTTCTGTTGTGGCTGGTGGTGTTGGTCGCAGTTTGCAAGAGGTGGCAACAATTCTTTTTTTCTTTTATTCTTGCTTTCTTTCAGTCCTCAAAGAAGGCTTTTTTCATCCTGTAACCTCTGTGCTTGAGCAAGAACTGTGGCTTTTGCTGGCTGGATTGCTGAAAAGCATCTCAAACCATCTCTGGGCTTGATTTAAAAACAATAATGTTGCTGTTTCTGTGGCTGTTACATGGAATGACCTGAGATCATTTTAACCCTGGGAACGTTGGGTTGTTTTATAAATAGAAAACATTTACAAGATCATGCCAACCCTTTCAGGATTAAATTGGAAATATTAATTTAAAAAAAAATATTGCTTCAGAATACCTAAATCTGTAGGGCACTACTCTTGTAGAAAATAACAAAAAAAATCCTCAAACTTTCAGCAGTTGTCTTCTCATACATTTTGTATATCTGTATGGTAATGATTTTTATAACATAGTTTTTTTTTTCCCATTGATACAAGCAATTCTAGCCAGAAGTACTATTAGCTATTAGCTATGCTAATTAAATGCTTTAAATGTTGGTGAATTTACAGACCGAATCTTGACAATTTAGGAAATTGCAGCTTCTGAATTGCTTAATGTAGTTTCTGGGATCACTGGGGTGATGCCTTGGAACTGCAGCTGTGATTTTCTCTGTGCTATGCATGTTGTTTTTTGCAGCAGCCTTATCCCATGCAGCTGAGTGCTAAAAGCCTGTCTTAAAATGATGATTTATTTTAATGTTTCTGTGGTCCTCAAGTATGCCTCTAATAAATACTCTCCTTTAAGATCAAAATATTTGAATGCTGAAGAGGTAGGTATTAATGCTGAAAATAAAAATAAATCTGTAGTGTGTTAAGGTAACATGGCTGTTTAAAGCCCCTTTCTAAATAAACTGATTTATATTCAAAGTTTAAGAGATACAGATTGTCAGGGACTGCTGCTGAAGTGTTGAGGCATAAGCAGAAGAATTAATGTATTTTTAAAAGCAGTTTGACTTTTTAAATTATTGCAGTGCTCCCATTGATTAAAATAGTCTTAATAAGTGATATCTTACTGAAGGGTATTTACGTGAAGGGAATAAAATTAATTAAATAGATAGTATCGGCTAATAATAGGCTCTAAGTTTTTGGAAGGAGAGCTAGTAACTCATAAATATTTGTCCAAAGACAATGGCATAGCCTAAGACACTAAATTCTGTCAGCAGACAGTATTTCCATGATGCTCTGGCTGTTGATGCCTGTACCCTATGATGTAGCTCACATAACACTTGTCCTGACATACCTGTTTTTCACACTTATACACAATAAATCAAGCTTCAACTGAAGCCAGTGGGTGTTTTGCTACTGATCTTGGTATAGATCACGTTTCTGCTATTTTCATTGCCTTCAAAAGAGGCTAAACATAGTCTCCTTTATGATGATTTAATACTGTTAGTTTTGAACTAAATGGGATAAACCTCCACAGGCCTTATATTAATGTCTCTGGAATATGAAATATTGAGTCACAGCTTGTTGAAAAAGATCCTGATTATGGATTTATTGACTTGAATTTGGTTATAATATCACAAAAAAGTCAGCTAAGATTAGTGATGCACCAAAATATTTCAGTAGTGTTAGAATTTTTAGCCTGACTTAAGGGAAAATGTTCCAAGTTAGTTTTATTTTTAAATCATGTGATGTAGCACACACTACATTTTATCCTACAGTGCTACACTGGACAACTTCTACCTTTAACTTTTGGTTCACTCCGGTTTGGTTATTACTGAAGCCATAGGAAAGAAGTTTGTGGTTTTGTTTTTTCCCCCAAACAGAGGTGAAATGGATTAGGAACATGTTGGAAGAGCTTGGAGCAGCTCCTTAATTCCAAATTCTGTTGGGCTTATATCATTTAGTCCTTAAATTTGAGGATTCTTCCACTTTTCTTTCTCCCTCTCCCGCCCTAAATTTTGTCACATTTCATAGTTTGTTTGTTTTTTGGTTTTTTTAACAAAAAATTCAAATAAATATAAAAGTTGATAGTGAAAAACCTGTTTGGTTTTGCAGGTATACTCCATCCTCCCAGCTCCGTAGTCAAGAGGATGCAAAGGAATGGCTCCGGTCCCATTCAGCAGGAGGACTGCAGGATACTGCTGCCAATTCTCCATTTTCATCTGGATCCAGCATAACATCACCCTCTGGAACCAGATTTAACTTTTCACAGCTTGGTGAATAATTATCTGTTTGAATAATCCCAGCAATGCATTGTGTGTCCTGAAAACTGCGTGTTGCACAAGATCATTTTCTTTCAGCAGCTCCAAGGCCCACATTGAACCTGAGGAAGCACTTTCATTGAAATGAGTGTGACTAATTAGCATCATTATCTCGAATGCCCAAAGGTGCCATACGTGCAGTAACTTTGAAACTGCTTCTCTGGGAGAAGTCAGATTCCTTAATATAAATTGTGAGCTTTATAAAATGTTTAGTAGAGCTGTTGGTTAATATCACACATTGGGGTGCTTAGAGAACATAAGATGTTGCCTGCTGTACAGTGATAATTCTCTAAAATCCAAGCATTTTGCTGACTGTAGGTGCCAGTCTCATCAGTATGGTATTTTATCTTTGTCTCTTTTTCAAGTGGCTTGTTGGAAAATTGCAGAAAGCTCAGTCTGAAGCAATATATAGAAGTCACAGGAGTTTCAAGTTGGAAAAACTGCCATTCCTTCACTTAATTTCTTTGATAAACACATTTTAAATGAAGGAAACAATAAAAGTTGATTGGCAGGATCCATGAAGGATTGCAGGTTTTAGTTGACCCTGTCAGCAGTTGAAATAACCTGATTTAAAGTGCTGGTGGTGCTCATCTCTGGTGGGCTGGTTAAAGATGACTCAGTTGCTTTGCAGTTTCTTCAGGTTTGTAAATTGTGTCTTTAAGTGACATTTGGAAAGAAAATGCCTGTTTGTTTATGACTTTCAGAAGCCCCTCCATAATAATTAATATTATTATTTAAAATAAATATCTTGTTTGTGATAACTTATATATAATAACTAATTTATATATAATAATTATGTGCAAAATAGTTAAATTTGTACTTGTGAACTTCTTGTGTGAATTTGGAGCAGATTGCACAGTCACTTATTTCTAGTGTAGTTTTGAGTTGCAGTAATGACATCTTAGAGCCTTTCCTTGAGTGTTCTGGAAAGAAACATGTTCAATAAGCGGCTTTAAATAAACTGACCCTTAGCAAAATTTCAACTGAGTATACACACAGCATAGCCACATTTTCAATAGCTACCAAACTGTCAGGAAAGTTAATGAAATTTAAGAAAAAAAAAAAGTGTTGTCATAGGCCCAGAAACTTAACTGCAGAGTGTTGGAGATTTGTGTTAGCTTCCAAAGCTATTTGGCCACAAACAGCAATGAACACCAAAAAAAAAAAAAAAAAAGGTTCTTTTATGTTCTTAAGATGAGAGCTTGGAGATACTGGAGTCAAGAGGGGTCATTGGATTTAATTTAAGAGCAAATGATGATAAGAAAGTTGAGCTCCTGTAAACTGAATTACCCTGTCTTCTACAACAGTCTGTGTCAGTTGATGATTGATGCAGAAACAGGCAATGACAGCTCACCAAGAGGAACCTGCCAAATGAGCAGTGATTTTGTTCTCTTTTTTTACCCAAAAATCAACTAATTCTTAGTAAACAGCAGGTATAATTTTAGCACAAAAGTTCTTTCAAGAAATGTGAGATTGGAGTAGTTTTGTACTCTAAACACTGACTGGGATAATATTGGCTTTTCAGGCAAAATTGTTATTTTACAGTTCTCAGGACATCATAGTGAAAGAAAGTCCTGAAATATATAGCTGTTAGGAAACTAAAGCTCTTTGCATTTGTGACTAAAATACATAGAAAAATGTCATTTTCTTAGAACTTGAAGGCTTTGAAGAACTTAAGTCCTGTTTTATGTAGACAGAGTACTACAATTTTTGTGGAAGAGCAGTTCCATATTAAATGAGGGTAGTTCATGCTTAGGAGGTGTGAGGGAGGTGACTGAGCTTGTTTCTGGAAGCATTGACCTACCTGCCAGCATTTGAACTATGAGTTTCACATTCACTAGCCTGGTTTGTGTGCCTCTTACTCGAATTGCCGAATTTAGAAAAACGAAGTAGACGATAGCAAAAATTCTGTCTCAAAGTAGCGGGGCGGGCAGAGAAAAAAAGTTTTGTTGCTCATGACACAAAAAGGAGAGAAGGCATGGTTCCAGCAATAATTGTTGTTGTTTGCAGCGAGCCCCACGAGCGCAGCACAGATGAGCCTGTCCAACCCCAGCATGCTGCGCACGCACAGCCTGTCCAACGCCGACGGCCCCTACGAGCCCTACGGCGACGCGCGCCTCCGCAACAGCTCCGTGTCCCTGGACGACAAGAGCCGCGCCATGAGCCGCTCCGGCTCCTTCCGCGACGGCTTCGAGGAGGGTCAGTGACATCCTGGAGATGGGGGTGCTCACAGGGGGTGTTTAAATGTGGGTTTAGTGCTGTTGGGTTGGGTGTAGGGGTTATGTCAAGCATGGCTTTCTCAGCGTTGGTCGTGGTTGTTCTGATCATAGGAGTGTTGGAAAAGAGCCGTGAGGGCCATCAAAGCCCATTCCTGGCCCTGTCCAGGACACCCCCAACAATCCCCCCATGTGCCCAAGAGCATTGTCTTGACACTTCTTAAATTTAGCCAGGGTTGCTGCTGTGGCCACGGCCCTGGGGAGCCTGTTCAGTGCCCAATCACCCTCTGAGGAAAAGCCTTTTCCTGATACCCAACCTAAACCTACCCTGACACAACTTCAGGCCATTCCCTCGGGTCCTGTCACTGGTCGCCAGAGAGAATGACAACGTTTATTCAGTGATTGTTTTGGTCAGACAAGTGAAATAAATGTTATACTTAGACCTTGACTGTTCAAGAAATGGCTTAAACAAATCATGTGCTTCATTTTTAGTGCTCTCAAAATGTCTGGTTCATGCTTGGAGTCAGCACATTAGTGTTTCTTCAATAGGGGTATTGTGAACTTGCACCACCACAGTTCTTCTTATAGTACAGAGAAGTGATATCAGTTGGACTGTTTCTATCCCAGTAATTTTTCCAGTATTTAATCTGTAGTCAATTTATCTTTGCTTTCCATTTCTGCTGAATGCCTTGACTTCATATAAGAGATATTCCAAAGAAAAGAATTGAGTAGTTCTTTGAAACTAGGCTTGTCTTTTTAGCACTTCATCATCTTTTAAATATGTAATCACACCTGATAAAAAGAACCCACGTAAATATAATAAGAAAATGTCTTTACCCATAAGTGAATATTGTTTGGTTGCTGCTGATCAGCCATCCTTGTGGCTGTAGCAAGAATAGCTGTGAGCACATGTTAAAATCCTCAAGCATTGCACTTTGAGAAGTCAAGCATGGAGTGGTTCATAGGAAACTTTCAACATTACCTCTTTGAGTCTTAAATCTCCTTTCTGGCAAGGGTTAGGAGTCTGATTGTACTTTACAGGCCACAAGCCTTTGATGGCTCTTTCCTCTGCTTCTGAAGATATGAACTTACTCAGCACTATTAATACCAGTGCCCCCTGGTTGCTGCTCCCCAAGGGGCAGGCATGCATGGGAGCCAGCCTTCAGTGCTTGCAGAAGCCTTTGAGAGCCACAAAGTGTCTTCCTGGAGATTCTGGTTACCCCATCAGGATTTTTTTTGCCATTAGAAAAGATAAAAATTATGTATTGGATATGGCTCTGGAAAGATTCATGAATTATTTGCTTACTGAATTTAGTCAATCTAACTTCAGTACATTTAATTGTATTTTAGAGATCTCTGGCTGAGGATCTTCATTAGGGATTGAAAATTATTAGAATAATGCTGTAGGGCTAAAAGCTGGGTCATTGCAGGAATTAACCTTTGTTTGCTCTCAGAAAGCTGAATATCATGAAGAGTCAAAGACTGACAGATGCTCAGTCAGTCGAGCTCCATACTGTGATGAACAGTCATGCTCTTGCTAAATTGTCCCCTAACATAATCTGTGCAGGAATTTGAATCACTGCATCTGTGTTACACTTCAGTGATTTCTGAAAGAGCTACTGCAACAAAGCTTATTCAGGTTTTATTGAAGACATCCTCAAAAAAAATTGTAGCCTTAGTTTTTTAACTATGTTCAAGATTGCAGCAAATCCATTTTGGCACACTGGAGGTTAAACTCTCCCTTGTAGTTCTGAAATTCTTGTCCAGCAGAGAGGCTAGTTTGAATAAACATTTTATAAATATTGCATGTTTGAAGACAAACCATTAAAAAAAGAAAAGGAAAAGTTGAAAATTTGAGTTAGATGGAATGTTCTATTAAGTGAATTTTATTCATTTGAAAAAAGTAATAAAAATGAAGTCCAAGAAATATCCACAAAGTTATTGCCTTGAAAGTGGTTGGAAAACATCACTTTTGTGTGCGATGAAGGAATTTGACCCTATAGTGGACATGCTGAAGCTCTCTTTCAGATTTTCTTCAATTTTTCACATCTAAAAGGATAATAATAATTTACCAGGTGGGTTAAATGTTTAGGTGTATTCTCTGTATTTTTATCTACAGGAGAAAGGTCTTCTTTCATTCCCTGGCTGTAAAGGAGACAGGAGTCACCTGCTTATTAGCTCCTGCTTATTTCTCAGGGAATCACAAGGTATAAGTGATCAGGTAGTTCTGAACAAAGCAGAGATTTGCCTTCACCTTGAGAGAATAGATTTAAAAGTATTATGGAAATTTAAATTTGTGGTTAATGAACAAATTGATTTTACACAATCATCCGGTGTCAATGAAGCATAAACCCAGGTCTTAAATAAAGCTTACCAACCTACTTCTTAATTACTTCCTTGCACATAAGATGACAAGACATTTGTTTCTCATTAACTTCAGCCAGGATTTATTCTTAAAACCCTTCTCTTGTCTCTGGGTGTGAAGCACAGTCACGTTCTCTCACAGCACAACGTGTAGGTGGGGAGGTTGGTGAGCCTTGCAGTTCATAAGTCTTGTGACAGACAAGGGTTTCAGGGCTGTGGAGGTGCCAGCAGGAACAGCCTCCAAACTCTCCAGAACTTCACAGGGTAAAAAGGCAGCATAAAAATTTAGTGGTCTCTTGGCTCTCCAGTTTCCCCACTCCCCCAGCCAGCAGTCTTCTTCAGGAGCTGGGCTGCCACTGGCTCCACCCTGATACTTCAGCTTCCAAGAGAAAAAAGAATTAAACTCATTATCATTGGGATATAAATTGTTATTCCTTTTTGTGCTACTGACTGTGATACCAGTTGTTCTTTCTGCTCCCTGGGCAGATGATCATGGCTAGAGCCTTTCTTTTCTAACATTAAAAATGATACCTGCTTGCCTGTGCATTTACAGTGCTTTAAACTAACAGCTCCAGACCAGTTTGGGTTTGTAGGCTGCGTGCAGGTGCATGCTGGCTGCAAAAAACAGGAATTGCTTCAAGGGGATAACTGCAGGCTCCTGATTAAATAGCCTTCAAGTAGCCATCTGCAGATACTTTAAAAAGAAATTGCACAAATATATTAACTTCTTAGTTGTCCTTCAAATGAGAAATATGAAAAAATACACATTGTGATTATGCACATGAGGAACCATTCATGGAGGAATTTAAGAGCTATTCAGATGTGGCACTTGGGGACATGGTGTAGTGATGGCCTTGGCAGTGTTGTATTAATGGTTGGACTGGATGACCTTAGAGGTCTTTTCCAACCTAAATAAATCTATGATTCTATGTGATGGTGATGTTTCACAAGGCAGGAGTAGTTATTTCCCTTTTTTTCTCATTTTGAGTCTTCTTTCCTGTATTAAAGTCCCAATGTGATCTTAAAAATTCCAGCTGATGCTAACTCAAAGATGTGCATGACCAAATCCTTGGTAAAGGTTTCTGTTTCTTCTCTCTTTTTTGATTACATCTCTATTAGGAAAAAATTCAGCAAGGAAGAACATAGGGAGGCAGACCAGAAAATAATATTATATTCCCTGTATGAGTCCATTTGTGGCCTTATGCAATATTGCCTCATTTTGGGCTTTCCATCTTGAAAATCTTAAGGGGAAAATGCAAGTAAAGAAAAGTGAGAGGAGAACTGAAACACAGAACAGTTGTGATAAAAAGTTACAACAGGAATCTTGAGCTTGGAAAATGATGGCTGAAGGGAAGGAGGTTAGGTTTGTTATAAAGAGGTTGGTCATCTATTCCTTCTCATAGCACAGCAGTGTGGAGACACTCAAGGAACTTTACTGACTGATTCAGCAGCAGGCCTAAAACAACTGCAAAGAATTACATTTATAAACACAAGAGAATTTTTTTGTTCCAGGCAAAATGAGTCAGTGAATTCAGAAGCAGTTAAGCGAGTTAATGGTAGAGAGGTCACAGCAGGCAAAATAATGGTCTGGCTGCAGTTTCCGTGCCTGGAATTTCCTTCTCTGCTGATTCCCAGAAGGTGCAGAGATGTACCTGGAGAATAATCACCATGTATCTGTCTCCTCTTTCCATTCTTTTCAGTAAACATGGGCTGTGGCTGCAGCCAGGGCTGGAGCACACCGTTAGACAAAGCGTGGGTCTGACTCACACCACTTATTTTTATGTTCTTAGTGTAGTGTAGTCCTTAATGCCTAACTAGAAAGATCATTTTAATTGAAAATATGATTACCCAGAGAAGCGAATGGGTGTGAGGTTTTTTTTTTACTTTCTTGTGGGTTTTCTAAATTGCCTTAAATTCCTTCAGAAGCCAACTTAGACCTTGTTTACTTCTCTTTCCAGTATTGCCTTAGGATATAATGTCAGTGGGAAAGCAGAACCCATTTATTATGACTGTAGAATTGCAGAAGGTAATTAGAGCAAAATGGCAGCTTTTCTAAATGTTTGGTTTTTTTTTTTTTTGGCTGGAGGATTTAGAAAAATGAAAAAGTTTTCTTCTGCTATTTCATATGATTTGTGTTCAGTTATCTGAATTTTGAATGAAAATTTCAGTTCAACAGTATTTGGTTCTAAAAATAAAGGAAAAGTAATTTTGCATGTTTCAGTAGCAGAAAGAATAGCTTCAGGTACTTTTTTTCTATAGTGAAATAAAGAATGAAGTGATGCTATATTTATATGTAAATCCTAATGCATGAGTGATGATAACAACCTTGAGGATCACTGAGCAGTTAGGGTTGGAAGGGACCTCTGAAGATATCTAGGCCATCACTATATATGTATATCCTGTATTGAATTTAAATGCAAAAATTGCTTGAAAGTAATCCTTTTCCAGGAAGTTTTGTAGCCATGTTTTCACTGTTGATTTCTCTTTGAGAGAATAAACTTTGCCTTGTTAAAAAAATATTGCTTTAAAGAAAGATCAAGAAACCCTGCAGGGAAAGGGAGTGTTGGGCTCATTGATGCACTGATACAGCTCCCTTAAGCAGAAGGAAGATACAGCTGCATTCAGAGGACAATTCACAGCCCCAAAATTAGTCAATGTTTTTTTTTATCCTGGGTCCTCCACATATTCTCCTGGAGCATCTGGTTGCACACTGGAGCTGAGTGTTGTGGTCTTCTCAGGACATTCCCATCTTGGTCTACTGCTTAAAAAAAACAACAAACCCCCTCAATCTCATCTAAAATTGAAGATTAAATACTTAGATTTAATTTTGTATCTCTTCTGCATTTCTTGGTGTTTTTTCTTAGTCTTGAGTTAGCACTTTTGCAAGAATTTTAAGATAAACTGTCCAGAGAAATATTTATTTCTGAACAGATCTTCATCAAAACTTTTTTTAACTTTCTCAACTACTCTTCATTTTCCCAAACAAACAAGTATTATGAGAATTTTAAACAGCTTTACCAAATCCAAGGTTATGGGTCATATCATCTGGCCATGCATTTTTCAAACCATACATTATTGGTGCAATAATATAATTAAGTTTATGATGGATGATGGAATTTGTGAAAGTATTTCTTCAGCAGGTTGGTGATTGACAGTGGGTGATTTATGATGACTCCACTCTGTGGTTAGAGCAGTTCTACTCATTGTGTTTATTTTCTTTCCTTTAGTGCATGGTTCTTCTCTCTCTTTGGTGTCCAGTACATCATCTATTTATTCCACAGTGAGTATAATGAAATGAAGAGTTTATTTTTCATCAAAATTATTGAATTGATTGGTCTTGCTGTGCTAGTTTTGCCATTCAAGGAGCAGGAAAAAAGCAGTTTTCGTTTGACTGTGTTCTGAATGCTGGCTAGGAAAGGAATGTTTATGTTCATGAGGATGCCTGTGGATATTTAGCAGTATCCTCATTAAACACAGACTTCAATGGCCTAAAAGCAGCCATTGATTTTTCGAGTCTGTATTTTATGCTGTGCTAGGTAGGTTTTGCTACAAAGCACCTCAGTAGATATGAGGAGATTTGGACTTCATTATTTAAGCCTTCCAAAGTTTGCTGAATAAGGTGATCCCATCCTTATATTAATGATTTGCTACTAAAGAAGTTCAAGTCCACTTTTTAATGCACAGATACTAAAAATTCTAAAAAATTCACTGTGCCAGTAGAATTTGCTCCACAAGTGTGTGTTCATTTTGGTAATCTGATCCCCAAATTAGGGTTACTGGAGTTTGAAAATGCAGGGGAGTTCGCAGAGCTTCAGCTTTCTGTGCCTGCTGCACAAGTGGCCCCAGAAGTGTGTTTGGATGGGTGTAATTTTCCTGGTGGCTGCACGTTTATTTAGGAGCAGTGGAGTGTGTGCTTCTCCTCAGCTGCTGACTCTGGTTAGAAACAGGCCACAGTAGCCACAATTCTATCTTGCTGACCACAGTGATGGTCAGTACATCCACTTGGCATCCTCAGAGCTGGCTGAGTGTGCTCACTTTTTCATTGCCACAGTGCCTAGGCAGCACACAAGCAGGAGGAATTTTTAAATTTTTTTCACATCGCATCACTTTGGAATGCAAAATTGTGACCTCCTTCCCATGGGGAGCTGAGCATGGATGAAGGGAATTGCCTGGGATCAGCCAAGTTCTGTCCTGTATCTGTTTCAGTCCTGGTACTTCAGAGCCTCATGCAGTCCCTTTTGGACAGAGCCAGGACTTCTTCACACTTCCATGATTCAGATCAGAGGTGCATTGGCCAGCAGGCTGGGAGAAGGAGCCCAAATTCCTTCCTGCAGAAGGAAGTACCTCACCAGCAGCCTATTTTCTTGTTCCTGAAGAGTAATTAAATTAGGAGATTTAAATTAGACTGAATATGGATGTGTGAATCCAAAACAAGGAATTTACATTAGAATTTTTGAAATACAAAAAGAGAATTTGCAAAAATTTGTCAAGCTGGTTATGTTCTAATATCCTCACGTACTTCCTTTTATTTTACAGCCTGAAGAGAAGTGCCAGTCAGAGGTAAGAGCACATCCTCTTTGACAAGCATAAATGACACTGTGTTGTGTGTCTTGCTGTTTTATTTCTCCTTGTTATGATGCACTAAAGTGCTCTCTTACATCCCACAGATTCGCAAGCTGCGGAGAGAATTGGATGCATCCCAAGAAAAAGTGTCAGCTCTGACAACTCAGCTGACTGCTAATGTGAGTACAGCTCTGAGAGCAAGCAGTAACCTGCAATGCATTTAATGCAGCAATTACCAGGTTTTGTAAGTGACAAAAAGATTTAATGTGTATAACATTCGGTTCTTATTGCTGATGTATTTAAAGAAACAACTGCATGCATGTATGAGACGTGTCCAAAAACAGTATTCTCTGCCCTACTAAATTATCTTACACCTTTCTCTAAAAACTGAGTTAGAATGTTAATTTGGCTTTGTATGTATATAAAGCCATTTTAAGAGATGGGAAAACCATTGAAGACAGGGTCTTTTTTTATAAATAATGTCTTGCCTTGACATTTGGATGGGATGAGATACAGATAAAGATTATAATTGGTAGGAATAAAAATTAATAGAAACTTGGTGTGAAATGCATTATTTTTTTCTGTTGCATAAAGATGTGGGTTAATGGCATGATAGATAATAGTGGAAACTAATTTAAAGTTAAGCCTAAAGAATGAAGATATCTGACTTTTTATCAGTGCAGACAATACTTCTGCTTGTTCTTTTCAGGAATTTGAGGGATAAGTAATTTAAGACACTCGGGGGAAAAAAAATTTTGAATCCAGGAGGTGTTGAGGCAATACTGTATGACCCTGAGCAAGTTTATTTGTGTGTTCTGTGCTGCAGTCACAGATAGCAGGAATCTGCAACACAGAAGCTTGCAAGGAAAATAAGCAAGTCTAGAGTAAATAAGCTGCAGATGAACAGTCATACTCAGATCATACTGACATGGTGGTTTGTGGGAATGAACACAGAACATGTGCTGCTTGAAGGGGACATTCCAGTCCATCAGAATAGGGGGAATGCAAAGCTTGGGACAGTAAAGGAAATGTTTCACCTGAGCAATAGCACAGGAAAGGTTCAAGGGGAAATCTGTGCTGTCCTCTGCAGGCATCACAGTGCTTCATCCAGCTTGAAAGTGGAGCAAGAACACAGTTATAACAGAGAAGTCAATTAAAAGGGCTTTCACTGCATGAAACCACTTAGTCACTGTCCCAAGTGGAAAAGAAAACAGTTTAAACACCTTACATAAGTTAAATCTTTTATTTGCTTTTCAAATACAAAAGGGGATGGATACACGAGTTGGTTTTCCCCTGGAAGCTTCTTTTACTTGTGAGAAAGCACAAGTATTCTCTTGCATAGGTTTTTAATGATGTTGTTAAATAGCCCAGCTTGTGTCCTTCAAACAAAGAGCTTGTCAGCTGAGCAGCTCATTTGGCTCTGCCTTGGCTTTATTGCATTCTCCTTCCCACAGTTCAGGGTCACTGGGCTGATGCTCAGCACAGGCTGCTCACTGCCTGGCCCAGCTGCTCTTCATTTGCCCAAGAATTTCTGTGTGGTTACTACCACCCTTAGTGAAGACCAGTTTTTAATGTACACTCCTTTATGTTTTTTGTTTGGATTGGGGTCATTTGGGTTTTTGTGGCTTTTTCTAGTGGGTTTTTCTAAAAGGAAAAAAAAGTTAGTATAATTTATTATTTTGATAATATTCCATTTTGCTTGGTTCACTTTGCTAAAACTTTGCAGTGTTTTATTCATGCTATTTAAACTTCTTAGACTTGAGCCTTCCCCTGATGTGTCCATAAATTGGTAATAGAGATGTTGCTATAACTGTCCTAGTATTAAATTCCATTCTCTAGCCACCTCTTTTCAGAGAACATATCCTTTTTCCATGTAAAAGGCAAGGTCTGTTCCCAAAAAGATTGCGATTAATAAATGCTGTTAGTTAAGACCCTTGGACATTTCCTTTATATGTGATTCCTTTAATAAAAGGCAGTTAAAATTTAGACAATTCAAATTAATCTCTTCAATTTGCATTTTTTTTCCTGAATTCCCGCGCATAGACACTGCAATTGTTGATGCTTCTCAAGCCATTGAAGGCATGAATTTGAAAACATTTATCTCCAGCTGTAGAAAGTGAAGATACATTTTTTTTGCATAGCTCTCTGAACAATGTTGAGATAGGAGTAATTGCAAGATCCGGTTTTCAAACAGCAACTGGTTTTTAAGGCTCAGGTCAAAGCATTAAGGGTTTGTATCCTGTTACTAATCCATGCTGTCCTGCTTGCCCATTTATTTTTTGCTTTCGGAAAGTGTTGCTGAGGATCCCTGAATATCAGCTTTGTTGTTCCCTGCTCATCCTCCCCAACAGAAGCTGTGCGCTCTGTTTTTAAAATAAATATTTAGATTTTCCTACGTGTGTAGTTTTAGGTTTTGAATTACTTTTTGCCATTTTCTCACAGCCTCAGCTCTGCTTATTTTCATAGGGGCTGATGGGAATGAGAGCTGCACATCCCCATGTTATTGTACTGCTCATATTTGTTTTCATTGTGAATGTGAGAACAATTATTTAGGATAAGTCAACTGTGTGCTGCTGCTGAATGAGTCTGGAATAGCTCTGTGAAAGGCTTTGCCATTCTGTATTTTTTTAGGTGAGAAAATGTCCTTTTCTGCTTGGAAAGTTTTCACAGTTTTACTTGTCATTGTGCATATAGAATTATTTTTTCCTATGGTTAGTGTAGCTAATTAGAGAAATATATATTGAAATATGCCTGTGATCAGTTATGTGTGCACATGCATGTGAATACCCATAAAACAGTGCCATGTCATGGCTCTAGAAATACAGCTTCTTAAGTTCTTTTCCATCTTCTCGATCTACTTTTCCCTCCTATTGCTTCTCAGTCATTTTCAATTCCTAGCTGATGTCTCCATGTAATGAACACTGTGTTCTCTGTGCTTCTTGGGAGAAGAATGTAGAATCTTTCCCCCAGGAAGCACAGAGAAATCATTTCTTTTTTCCTTGGGAAGAGAAAAAAGGGTAATTGGCCAGGCAGCAGGAATTCTGGATGGTATGTAGCAAGCTGACCTTGGTTGGAAGCAAGCTGCACTCAAATATTGGAGAAGTCTTTGAGTTAGATTCAGGTGTATCAGCTGGCAAAGCATCTGTTCTCCTGATGGGATAAACACAGTGAGAACCTCCACCCCTGTGACTGCCAGTATCTCTTTGCCTTAATTGTCCACGAGAAAAATAGTGATTTACTTGGAGGGAAGTTTCTGCCTGACTTTTCTCTGTACACAAATGTTGTGCAACGTTTACACAACAAACCACGCCATGCACCAGTTGGACTGATTGAACACCCGCAGAAATACTCCTTTTTGGGGGAAGAGAATGAACTCCTGTGTGGTTTGATTTCAGGCTCACCTGGTGGCAGCGTTTGAGCAGAGTCTGGGGAACATGACAATCCGACTGCAGAGCCTGACCATGACAGCAGAACAAAAGGCAAGCTTCAGAAGGGTTTGGGAAGTCTTCATTTCTGCTCCAGAATTGTTGCTCTTGCTCCTTCTGGAGTTGTGTGGGTGAAAAGGTCACATACACAATTTGCCTTAGCTCCCTCACTTGTAATGACAGAGTAAAATGTAATAAAAAATTATATAAAACACTCATTTTCCATACTGGGAATTTTGTGGCAACTGATCAGGTTATTCCTGTCAATTGTTGCTTTGGACACAAATCTTCAGTATTGTATAAATCTGTAATATATTGCATCCCAGTGCATCCATACATGTTCAAGAGAAGCACCAAGGAGAATACTTACAAGACTGGCAGCATTGGGTTTTTGGATGGTATATTTGAATAGACATTATTTCTGCATTACAAAATACATGCTTTTTTTGTATCATAATATCCAAGCTGGTTTGCACCCTGTTGAGCATGTGCTTCCCCAGGTATCCCAAACCTCATTTTCACCTCCTTATACATATATATACTCCACAAATTCACTAGAAACTACCAATACTTAGATGGAAATGCAGCTTCTTTGGAGTTCTTTTTCCCATGTAGCATCATATGGTTTTTTTTCCCTAATTCAAGGACTCGGAGCTGAACGAGTTAAGGAAGACAATTGAACTCCTGAAGAAACAAAATGCTGCTGCTCAGGCTGCCATCAATGGGGTCATCAACACACCTGAGCTCAACTGCAAAGGTGAGACAAGCACCACACACAGAGACTCCAGGGCTCTCCAGTGACACTTCAGTCCTCTGGGTAATAGCTGATGTAACTATCAGAGTTACCCAGAAACCAGAGTAGCCCAGTCATTTACACTGGGATAAATTGCTGAAGGAAAAGTTTAAAACATCTTAGATTTTAATCGTGTCACAAGAAACAAGGATTTGAAATATGCACTACATCCATTGGGATAAGTGATTGTCAGTGATGTGTTTTCAGGATTGCATGGTTAATACCATACATCAAATTTCCTAGGTAATGTTGACTCTGCCTCCATTCACACACAGGCCCTGGAGCTGCCCAGCCCACGGACCTGCGGATCCGGAGGCAGCACTCCTCAGACAGTGTCTCCAGCATTAACAGTGCCACCAGCCACTCCAGTGTGGGCAGCAACATCGAGAGTGACTCCAAGAAAAAGAAGAGGAAGAACTGGGTGAGTGTGTTTTAGCACACTGTGTGAGGTTTATGTGAAATTGTTAGGACATGCACAGTGAAATCCACCCAGCAGGTCAGCACAAGGGCTGAGCGCTGCTTAAATCCTGGGTAAACTCTCCTCTGAAGGCTTAATTGAGTTGTAACTGATGTATAGCCTTGTGTTGACTCTGCATGGGATGGAATTTTAGCTTGACACCCGAAAGGCCAGTCTTAAATTAGAAGAAGCTGTCAATGATCAGTTCTGGCTAAAGGTGTGTCCTCCCCCTTGAGGAAAATATGACATCTGTCATTAAGGTAAAACAAACACACAAGGGAAGATCATTCTTGTGGGGTTTTTTTTGGTTTTGTCTCATAGGGCTTTCTTATAAGTGGACATATTAAACACTTTAAGAACGCTTTGTCCAGCATTAACTTGAAGTTCTAAGAATATTTTTTTAAAAACCACTGATCTTTAAAAATTTTTCATTATGGACATCTCTTTTGGAAGTTTATGTAATACTTACCTGTGATTTCCCTTTTTTCCCCTCTTTGCTCATCATGTACTATGTACAAGGTACCCTGTACTGGAGGAAAGGTACATTATCTTCAACTCCATTTTCAGTTAGACCATAACTACCTTAGTGACCTAGTCTGATTGTAGTTTGGACTGAAGTCCCTAGATCCTTTATTGTAGCCAGTAAAGCAATCCACCCCTTTTCTTCCCAGTGAATTTAAGTCTCCCTAAATCTCTTGGGTGCACAGATAAATCTGTAGATATGCAAAATGTGGTTAGAGCTGGTAAAAGCTTCATTTGTATTTGCACAATATCCTCTCAGAAATGTTGATGAAACTCCTGAACTGTAAGAAACAGCTTCCTGAACAGGTTCTTGTTTTTATTTCTCTCTTATCTCAGAGTTTCATTTTGGTATCTCTTGCTATTGCCAGGTGCTTCACAAAAGAAGCATTTCCACTCTGCCTCTTAAATAACTGGCTGAATGGAAACAACATCTTCTCCAAATCCTTCGTGTGCTGTACGTTAGTTATGGACAAAGTAAATTGCTGTAACTTTTAAATTTCTAGCAACTCTTAGTTTGTGACGCAAAACTTTCATAGTCATTAAGCCTTGGTTAAGATAAACATTTTCTAAAATTCTTGTTTAGCTTCTGTTCCTTGTTATTGTAACCTAGTGGATATGGTCCTACATCAGCCTACATTTCTCATTCATCAGATAACTATTTTTAAAGAATGTTAAGGGAACATTTCCTTATTATAAAGATAAATAAAGTCTTCATGAGGTAGAAGAAACAGGACAGTATTTTTATGTTGTTGTTAAAAATGAGTACATCATTGCTGTGAAATGGAGGTTGGAGATGAAAATACGACTGAGAAAAATATGTGAGTTGATTCTGGTTCACACATTCTTTATTCCGCCAGTGCTGAGGAAGTTCTCAGCCAAGACCTTCGTTCTCTGTGTAGAAGCAATGCAGCAATCCATTCAGATCTGACACCAGATTTTCAACATTTCTCATTGTAGGAATCTTTGTCTAGCTTAAAACCAACTTTCAGCTGGTATTTAGCCAGACTGTGTATGGTGTGCAATTTGCAATGGCATTAAAAGGTGTTCACAGAGTATCCTGAGGGGGAAGGGAACCATGAGGATCATCAGGTCCAGACCTTGATTCCAAGGGGATTAAACTTTTAGGGCTGCCTAAAAGTGAAACCTTGTATCTAAGAACATTGTCCAAATGCTCCTTGAACGCTACCTGTTTAATTGTAACTTTGGGATAACATCAGTTTAATTACATGAACATTAATTCTTGTTTGGAAAATGGCAGTCACGTTACAGAAGGTTATTTTAGTTGCAGGTAGGTAGAGAAGTTGCAGTCATTTCATATGGTGAAATGCCTGTTTCTGCAAGGAAAAATACATTATTGACTTGGCTCTTAGCCAAAGCACTCTGCCTGAGCTAAGGAGAAAATGTAATTTAAATAGTTAAGGGAGTTTGGATCTGGTGTCTTCCTCAGGTAATGCAAAAAAATGGCCGTATGTAGTTTGAAACACCTGATTTTGGAAAATACAGGGTTCCAGTTTTAAAGTAACTGTTTTTGTTAATCATTGGTCGTATTTCTCTTAGAAATCCGAAACTTCCCTTATCAGTGGCTTTATCTGTTAAAACATGTCTTTTTTCCTTCCCCCACTTCCTTTTGCTTGCACTTCTTCCGGCAGGTCAATGAGGTAAGGAAGACCTACTTTAAACTCGGAGGTACAAAGCTAACCCCCCCCATTGACACCACTAACCCTTCCAGCATCATTAACCTGGGCTGGGCCCTGGGCCAGCACAGCTGCAAGCTGTCACCACACTGCTTGTTGCACTGAACAGAGTTTGCTGTCAAATAGCTCTTAAAAAATAGGAAGCATCCATAGCCACTCCTATTGACCTTATTAATCTGATAAAACAGTTAAGGGAAAGAAAAGCTCTTTTGTTTTTCACCTGTGTTACTATGTATGTGAGTATGGCTGTAGCATTTGGAGTATTTGCATGTTAAGAGTTTTTACTCTGTGGCCTTTTTTTGCCTGGTTTCACTCTTAATGATGGACCTGCTGCTTGGTCTTGTTGTTTTTTCCAGTTACGCAGCTCCTTCAAGCAAGCTTTTGGGAAAAAGAAATCTCCCAAGTCAGCATCTTCTCATTCAGACATTGAGGAGATGACTGATTCTTCCTTACCTTCTTCACCAAAGCTACCCCACCACAACACCACTGTTTCAACACCACTGCTGAGAGCTTCCCATTCCAATTCCCTGTAAGTGATTCCTGTAATTTTTAGACAGAAAATGGCATGGATGGCACCTTGCTGCATTGGTAGAGGAAAGGCAGAGGACAGAAATGTTTGATTTATGTATTCAGAGTTTTAAAGATACGTGAACTGATTCCCAACCCAGTACCTGTGCATTAGTGTCCAGGAAGCCAAATATCATTGCATCAGTACTGAAGTGTAAATATTTCATTGAGTTGCTCTGTCAGCAGAGTGTACTGAGTATCAAGAATATTTATAACCAGGGTCACCTTGAGATGCCAGTTTAATTGGATCTCTTGCTGTTAATTAAACAAACCAGGTTGAATCTGGGATTTTGTTTCTCTTGCTT
Source organism: Petroica traversi (assembly GCA_025920805.1). Taxonomy (NCBI): domain Eukaryota; kingdom Metazoa; phylum Chordata; class Aves; order Passeriformes; family Petroicidae; genus Petroica; species Petroica traversi. The sequence goes on along the minus strand of JAHLSL010000073.1, from coordinate 1,236,481 downwards.
AAACATAGCACATATTGTGCTAATCTGCCATGATAAGTTCCCAATTATATTGACAAATTCAGATAAAGGTAAGGAAATCATACACTGTGGTTTAGTGATACAGGTGAACTCATCTAAGAGGTTGTGCCTGCAGAATGGAGATGATCCAGCCCTCTTTCCTTCTGTAGCTCCCCAGCCACCTGTGCCTGGTCCTTTCCATGGCCACCTGAGAAGTAAAGTTAAACCATTCCCTTGCCTCACTGTTTTGAGTCTGAACTCACATTTTAGAATGTGCATGGAAAATTCAGTAAAACAGCTTTTTACGTTAATTCCATCAGTAGCTTTGTCACTTGCGCAGGATAAATACAGAAAGTTGTAACAGGGGGTATTGTGAAACCTGTAATTACCAGCCAGCCTCCTGACCTTGGGAGGTCATGCACAGCTTCCAGCCTGATTTCAGAACAAATGCGTTGGAGTAGTTCCCCTCCAGTTGTTTTCACATGAAGAGGTGAAAACAATAGCAAGAGTTTCCAGCTGTATAACAGTGATGAAATGTCACTAGCAGAAGATAATCCCTCATGATTTTTGTTTCAAAGCTTCTTCTGTCTCTTGAGCCTAACTCAGTGCATTTCTGGTGACTACAGCAAGTTGTGCTTTAGAGCTCTCAAGCCAGAAAATTGTCAAATGATGATCCCATCTGTCGTCAGCCAAAATGCTGTGTGAGTACGTCTCACCTTGCTATGGAAGCCAAAAGGATAAATGTGAGAAACGAGTAAATATGTGAACTGGGAAAGGATAGAACACAAGTAAAACTAGTGTGTTTTGGCTTATTGGCTTTTTGATGAGGAAAACATCTCTCAGATTAATTATAAATTAACCTGATTTAGGGAAAGATGTGTTAGGTAAAATCTCCCTTAAAGCATGCAGCTGTGTGGTTGATCTTTTTACAGATACAGTTACAAATGTACTGAAATGTTGTTACTCACTTAGAAACTTTTTTTTCTGTGGGCGGAGGAAAGAAAAATGCCAGCAAAATTTTTTTAAGCCTGAGTTCTTTAAAGCGAGCAGGAATTTATCATGCTTGAATAGGTGTAGAGTTCCAAAGCCCTCCAGAGCAGTTCAGGGAAACCCAGCTGTGCACATTTGGTGAGCTTTAAATCTGTCTGTGAACTCATCAATCTCCAACCAACTGCTGTTAAATGCCTGCACCCCTTAATTTATTTAGATTTTGGCTTTAGAAGTTTTCCTTTATCACAACTACTGTGAAAAAAAGAAGACTATCCAATAGTAACTAATTTCAGATAACTCTGTTTCAGATGCTGATTAAAGAAAAATAACCCCCAGACATTTTTGTTTCATTAGGCTCTGAAATTTCCGTGACCCATTTAATATCTGATTTATGGTATCGCTAACTCAAGAAGCCAAAATTGGTCCCTGCTTCAAGCAGGATAAAAATGGCTTTGTCCCTCTTCTCCTGATGAATGCTGGAGGAGCACCATGAGGAGAGGAACGAGCCTGTGTGTGTGTCCCTGTCCTGCAGAATCTCTGAGTGCACGGACAGCGAGGCTGAGACGGTGATGCAGCTGCGGAACGAGCTGCGAGACAAGGAGATGAAGCTGACGGATATTCGGCTGGAGGCCCTCAGCTCTGCCCACCAGCTGGACCAGCTGCGTGAGGCCATGAACAGGATGCAGGTGAGGCACAGCCATCCCCTCAGTAAAGAGCTGAAGTGCTTGCTAAAGGCTGTGTTCAGCTTCCTGCCGGTGTTAAACCTTCATTAAAAGCCAGCTTGAGCACCTGAATTTGCTGCCCTCGGCTGTAGCTGTTTCAACCCCGAGGTGGGGGCATCGTTTTCTTGACTGTCAAAGTGTTTCCATGCTTTCTGTCTTAAGGTGGTTGCAGTGTCAGTGTTAGTGAATTCCCACATTTTTATGTATTTTAGGACACATTGATAAATTTCACGGAAAGGGCATTGTAATAATTAAAAGCCTTAATTGCATTACGAAACCAGCGTTTGTGCTAAACTGCCATTTATTCTTAAGAATTACTTTGCTATCTTATAAACCTGTTTTCATTGTGCCTTCTAATGCCTGCCTTGTCTTTTCAAGAGTGAGATTGAAAAGTTAAAAGCAGAGAACGATCGGCTGAAATCTGAAAACCACGGCAGCTGCAGCAGGGCTCAGTCTCAGGTTTCCATCTCCTCCTCTCCCAGACACTCCGTGGGTCTCTCTCAACACAGCCTGAACCTCACGGAGTCAACCAGTCTCGGTGAGTTTAATGAGAAGGGTGGTGGGGCAGGTTTTATCCTGCACCTGGAAGGCTTGGGTTGGTTAGCCATGGAAAAATGAAAGCGTGAGGATTATTAACAGCTGAGGTGTGGAAATATGTCATGAGCTGGCACAAAGCCTTCTTTTAAATATCGTCGTAGGTCTGCTACACCCTCGGTCAGAGGTGTCCAATTATGACCTCAGCTCTGAAAAGTCATATTTAAAGCCATTTAATGGTGCACTTCTGCCAGGGGATATATCATAGGAAGGAAAATACAGAGTAACTGGCTAATAATTTTCAGTGGCCTTCCCTTTTTAAGAGGGATATGCGGCAGGAACGTCAGTCAGCCTGGTTCTTTTGTTTTACCTCGGGGCGTGTGAAGCCCAGACGTGTGGTTTTGGACCACAATAAACCAGGATAGTCCCCACTGTAACTGAGCTCCAGGTGTGAAGCTGTTGATGTTTCCTGTGCACAGATATGCTCTTGGATGACACTGGAGATGGCTCTGCCCGCAAAGAAGGAGGCAGGCACGTCAAAATAGTCGTCAACTTCCAGGACGAGATGAAATGGAAGGAGGTGAGTTGTGTTTCATCCCCAGCTTTGAAATGCAAGTGACCTTGGGATGTGTGAGGGAATTTGAGTTTGCAAAGGAATTTTAAGAGTTTTCTCAGGAAAACAGTTCCTTGGTGTGTTAATAGTGGTAGAGAAGGCACTTGGCTGCCTCCAGCTTCCTTGGAACTGCTGAGAGGGACTGAAATGCCAGAAGCATCAATCTTATGGAAGAACTTGACAAATCCAAACTGGGAGATCTATACCATATCATCCTGGTACAAGTTGTCCTCTCTGGCACAAGTTTCCTTGTTAGAATGACATCTTTCAGATATTGTCCATCCACAAATAATTGGAAAAATCCTAAATACCCAAATAAATTGTAAATGCAAATATTGTAGAATTGCATCCCATCCCGTGTGTTAAATGTACTACATGCATGAATGTATTACACAGTCTTTGCCAAGCAACGGCCTTGCTAGCTCACATTTTTGAGTACTTGTAAAAGTGTGCTTAAGGAGTAAGTTCATGTCCTTTCGAGGGGTGGACAAAAATCTGAATAATCAGAAATAAAATGGACTCAGCAGACCTTTCCATTAAATATCAATTTTGCATTAATTATTACAACCCTGGATAAACAGTAAAACTGCTGCTAATTGACTGCAGTCAAAGCAAGTTTTAGTAACACTTCAAATCTTATGGTAGAAATTAGTTTTCCTTCAATTAATGCTTCACAGTGAGCGCAGCTGTAGGAAAACAGGAAAATAATATTTGTTCAGATTTCTTTTATCTGCCTTAAAAATCAGTTACGAAATCTGAAATGCTGTGATATGTCAAACATAATATATAAATATAAACTCTCTTTCTATATTACTACATTTACATATAGCCATGTATAATTTATATATATATATATATATATATATATATATATATAGGTTTCTATGCCCACAGCAGAATTTCTAGAAATATATAGGATAAACCTTGCAAATGTAATATCTTTGATTGTGAAGTCATAGAGGAGTGAACTTGACATCTACTTTTCTGTGTAGAATATTCCTAAGAGTCTTTCTGTCTCTTTGCTAAACTGTAATCCTCTCAGAGGTTTTTGAATTGTTCATGAATTGATTAATAAATACTTCTAACTTCACATTACAGCCTCCTAAGTATTTTGTAGATTTATGACTCCCAACACTGTAGGAAATGTTTATCATGTGAAAAGTATTCCATGCACCATTCAGAATTCACCATACAGAGTAGTAGGGATGCACCTTTATTTAAAAATAAAAGGGGAGGGGGCAGGGAAGCCAGCATTTTAATGGCATTAAGCACACTCAACTGATGGAGTTCTTCCTGTGCCTTTAGGATTCCAGGCCTCGCACCTTCCTCATAGGCTGCATTGGAGTCAGTGGGAAGACCAAGTGGGATGTTCTGGATGGGGTTGTGAGACGCCTGTTTAAGGTCAGTGGGTACAAAATGCAGCGAGCTCGAGTTCTCCTGTGGGGCTTTGGTGCTCCCACGCTGCACTGAACTTTGTGTGTTAAGCACTGTCACAGAGAGAACAATCCCCAGTGCTGCCTGACTTCCCTCATCCCTTTTCCCCCCCCAGGAGTACATCATCCATGTGGATCCTGTGAGCCAGCTGGGGCTGAACTCTGACAGTGTCCTGGGCTACAGCATCGGGGAAATCAAGCGCACCAACAGCGCAGAGACCCCGGAGCTGCTGCCCTGTGGGTACCTGGTTGGGGAAAACAACACCATCTCAGTTAGCATCAAAGGTAATTTCACCTGGTGGAGCTCTCACTGTTGAGTTTTATCAGAGCTTGCTGTGTCAGAAACTCAGAGGAGTAGAAACTTTTTGTTGTGCTGCTTTTTCCTGTTCCTACTGTTAATTTACTTCCTTCTCTTTAATTTGATAAAGACAGCACTTGAGGTATGCTAAGTCTGTAATTTCAGCAAGTTTTCAACCTGTAACTGTAGGAATAATTACACATTCCACAGATCTTGAGTTGTCCTGGAGAAGACCTCACCCCACAAGGGATGCAGTGGAGCTGTTTGAGCAACAACATACCTTCCAAATGAATCAAGCCTCAAAATTTCATTACCTCTTTATCACAGCTATAGTTGTTATTTCCTTCGTGCAGGGTTAAAAAACCTCTTGAATTGCTTGATTGGTCTCACTGAAGGGTCCCTCCTTAAGTACGAAGAAGAGGGAGCCCAAATTTTATGAAACCCCTTAAAATCTGGATGTTTTTCAAAATGTATGGTTTTCAGGATTCCCATCAATTTCATTCTGATAAAAATTTAATATTCATATTTCTCGTATGGTTTCTTATTTGGTTTCTCAGGGAAGCACTTTTAAAATGAAAACTATAATATGAAGCTAAGTTGAGGAGTAAAACCCTTAACTGCTGCATTTTGAACATATATCAATTTGCTCATAGTTATACCAGTGAAATCTGCAGACAGATGGTATTTGAGGGCAGTGCCAATCATTCTTCAGATCAACTTTGAAATTTGACTGAAAGCAGATTTTTGAATATTGGTGTAAAAACCAAGTTACCTTGTATAGCAAACGAGTGGGCAGGAAGATAAAATAAACTCTGAAATATATCAGTGTACTGAGGCTTGACATGAACTCAGATATTCTGCTTATATAAAATGCATTGTCCAGTCATATATCCTAACTGAAATATTGCATAAGGTCTAGCTGTGTCTGTAAAGCTGCAATTTGACTTTATATTTAACTTGCACAGGCTTGACTTGTGCCTTGAAGGTTCATAAGTGATAACAGTTTTCAATAAAATAGAAATGTATTTAATCAATTTATGGAAAGTCACTTACATATACCTTTGAGATATAAAGCTGCCTATATAAATATTTAATATTCCAAGTAACCACTGAGGTGCAAACATTTCTGTGGGTGATCTGCCAACTTCCCTTCCTCCTGTTTATTTTGAAGCACTGTGTATTTTCCCTGAGCCAATTCTGCCTAAAGTGACTGCTGACATGGCATAAATGCTTATCAGTAGGAGTTTTCTGTTAGAGGAGATAACTATCAGCATTCAGAGGAGGAGTTTAATTACAAGCATTTGGGAAAGTAGGGGGAGTTGATGATAGCTGGGGGTTTTGGTTTTTTTTTTTGTCTAGTGATCCAAAAGTAAACAGGTACATTCTGGGTGAATGCATGGTGAAATGGATGGGAAGTGTGGCCTGGAATCCTTTGGTGTGGCAGCTTCCAAAGGGCCTTAGGGATGCAGCTGAGGACTTGAGCAGACTGAAGGAGGATCAAGGTGAAGCCCACAGGTCACCCATGCACTTGTTTTTCCAGCTTTGCGTGTGCCTCTCTCAACCACGAGGGACACCAGGGTGGGGAAGGGCTTTAGCGCTGAAGAACAGCTCAATCAAGTAAACTTGGATAGAAATGGGAAATCCCCCTAAAAGACGGCTGTTCCTGCTGCAGGTATCTGTGAGAACAGCCTGGACGGGCTGGTGTTCGAGTCGCTGATCCCCAAGGCCATCCTGCAGCGCTACGTGTCCCTGCTGATGGAGCACCGGAGGATCATCCTGTCCGGCCCCAGCGGCACCGGCAAAACCTACCTGGCCAACCGCCTGTCCGAGTACATGGTCCTCAGGGAGGGCAGGGAGCTGGCTGAGGGCATCATCGCCACCTTCAACGTGGACCACAAGTCCAGCAAGGTGAGGTGCACAGAGACGTTGGGGTGGGGTGTCACGAACCGTCCTCGCTCAGCCGCGTGACCCAAATGAGGCTCCTCTCTTGTTTTTAACGTGTCTTTATTATATTTATTGAACCTGAAGGAAACAATATTTAAGGTTTTCTGGTTCACCTGATTAAGCTTCCAGGTGTGGATTTAAACACCTAAAGGTGCCATGACTTTCAAGTGTTTAGGAGCCTGAGAATTGCTCGGGAAGTTAAACACCTGTATAAAATTCCCAGAGACTTGAAACAATCCCTATTGCATGTGGGCACTTTTCCCAAAAAGCCTCAAATGCATCTCCAGGCTGTCAGGAGCTTCTGCAGCTGCAAGTATCAGCAGTTGTAATCATGTGCTGGGTTTGGAGGGGCTGTTGTGCAGGCACATTCCTGGGTAGGTAAGGCATGTCTCTGCCTTTTTATGTGCTGCTGGTTTTGCTGAATGTACTTCCAGTGATCATCTAGATTAAAGAAAAGAGAAAAAAAAAAAAGTCTGTGTATTTGATGGCCTTAGGCATATTTTCCTCTGGAGGAAAGGGGTGGTTGAAATTGTGGTTATAAGCCACTGGTATGATTTCAGACATGCTTTAAAGCTGCTGAGAGCATTTCAGCCACTCAGCACAGCACCGAAAGCTTGTCCTTCTTTCCAGCATTACTGAAGGCATCCAAATTTGGCCTCCAAAAATGCCACTTTGTTCCAGATTAATTTTGCCAGCTGTATTTTGATGGAAACAGCAGTTGTAAGATGATATAACAAATCTAGCTGGAATGCAAAGTTTGGTTTGGTATGGGGAGAATTGATCAAGTTCCTGAAAAGAAACAAAAATGTATTTCAGAACTCTTAGGTCTGACATTGATGAATAAAAAACACAAACTAAATTACAAAATATTACCCCTCTTTAAGCCCTTATCTCACACAGGATTTCTGATACAGTCTCTGAGTCTTCACCATAAGCTAAAAAGAGTAAGAAAACCATATCTTGTGTTTTCTCATGGAAAATGTGGGATTTGTCAGACTCTTTTGCTTATCAAACTTATCTATCTTATTTGAATTTTTAAGGAATGTGAAGAAAAATATTTTCATTTTCTTCTTCTTTCCTTTATATTTTCTTTGCAGGAGCTCCGCCAGTACCTGTCCAACCTGGCTGACCAGTGCAACAGTGAAAACAATGCTGTGGATATGCCTCTTGTCATCATTTTGGATAATTTGCACCACGTCAGCTCCCTAGGAGAGATCTTTAATGGACTCCTGAACTGCAAGTACCACAAATGGTAAAGAAATAGTATCAGAACACATTGCAAATGTTAATCCTGTACTCAGAACACTGCTTCTGCAAAATCCAATCACAAAACTGAAGTCTACATTAATTTAGTAATGTGGAGGATGATGACCAGGTTGTCCATATTGTGGGCAGTGCTTCAGAGGGATCTTTTCCCTTTATAAAAGTATCCATTTTTCTGAAGTAAGTAATTAAAAAGTAGTTGCATTTGCTTCATGGTGTAGCTCTTTAGTAGTAAAACCCCATTTTTAGTGAAAGGTCCTGCTTTGGGACTTCTGGTTTGCTTTCAGAATCTGACGATCTCAGAATCTCAGAGAATTTGGTCATGTGTAACCACAAAACCTTCTTTGCCAAAAGAGTTTTAAATAATCTTTTTTAGTGTTCAGGTTTTACTTAAAACTTGTTTTTCAAAGTTCACAAGTTTGATTTGCTTGATTTTTTTTTTCCAACAGTCCATTTATTATTGGCACAATGAACCAAGCCACCTCCTCCACCCCTAATCTTCAACTTCACCATAATTTCAGGTACTGTTTATTCATGTTTTGCATTTATGTTTGTGGGCTGGCAAAGGAGTAATGACTACTGAGTCACCTGAAATTGTTCTTATCAGCTGAAATAGCAAAGTGAGAGAGAAATGTCATTTGCTCCTGGTTGCTGCCCTGACATGTGCAGCTTGGTTATGGTGCTGTCATTAAAGGAACTGGATTCATAAAACTTTGATTTTACAGAGGATTGTTAAGATATTTGATATTCTACCAGATTTTCAATAAGACAGGATTTAGGCAAAGCAGATTAATGAGAAATGAGCTGAAACAATGCACAATAAAAATTGGTTCATCTAGTGAAATATTTCAAAGCAACTTTTGCTGAAAAACGCATATGACTGGAATAGCCCATTTTGATCCTGATAATCTTGAAATAAGAAGAGAAATGTAGTCAAGAGTAGTTACATTCAGTGGCATAGAAGAGAAATAATGGCCATTTCTGGTGTTTGCCACAGATGGGTGCTATGTGCAAACCACACTGAGCCAGTCAAAGGCTTTCTTGGCCGTTTCCTGAGAAGAAAACTAATTGAAACAGAGATCAGTGGCAGGATGAGGAATGCAGAGCTGGTTAAGATTATTGATTGGATTCCCAAGGTCTGGCAACATCTGAACAAATTCTTGGAGGCTCACAGCTCCTCTGATGTTACCATTGGTAAGTGCTCTGACCAAGCATATGTAAATATATATATTGTATTTCTTTATACATCAGGTCTATCTTTATCACTTCCTTGTGCTGTATCACATAATAAAGACTTCCTTTAAAACCCTACTTTTAGATGTTACCAATCCTATTTTTGATCCCTATTGTGATTTGAGTGTAATATCTGGATTTCCCTCTCCAGGTCCACGGCTCTTCCTCTCCTGTCCCATAGATGTAGATGGCTCTAGAGTTTGGTTCACTGACTTGTGGAACTACTCCATCATTCCATATCTTCTGGAGGCAGTTAGAGAAGGGCTACAGGTGAGCAGGGAGAAATCCTAGGTCTAGAATGGCATCTGCTCAAAAGGTAACAAAACTCAGTAGTAGCAACGTTTTCTGTAGATACAGCTTTGCATTGAATATCTGCACAGCTATGAAAATATGACCAGAATTGTCAATAATCTCAGGCAGAATTAGTCTCTTGAAGCACTTCTGAAATAGAGTGGAAGAAGTGATTAGCTGCCAAACTGCTGATGTTTTCAGTGGGGGAAGTTAGACATACAAATACCTTTCAACACTGTGTTCCAGAAGCACACCTTAAAATTATCTGTGCATCAGAATAACATGCTTGTGGTCATTAACTTTTGTTACACAGGATTTTCCTTTGGAAAGCAAATCTTGCAGTGTAGGAACAAAGCTGTGAATGCAGAGAATGTATTCATGAGTGACAGGAACAGTATCAGTGACATTTTGATTACTTCTCAGTACATAAGATGATTTTTTTAGTAGATTACTTCATAATTCTTTCAGAGAATGAAGTGAAATCATGACTGATTGTCTGGTAACTGGTTCATACTCTGGCAATTTGGAATAGTTTTAAGCATTGACATGCAATTTTTGGTGTCTGTATGATTATGAAGCTTGTTGGAATCAGGATAGTTCAGCAGAAGATTGCTATGGACTTGCCATTTAGGTAGGGAAAAAAAGGTTTTTTTAATAACCAGTTCTTTGTTCACAGAATAAAACCAGCAGCACCTAATTTAAAATATAGTTTTGAACTAAGTTTTTACTAATGGCTTCTTACAAATCTGTGAAATACACAAATTCTTGGAATTTTGGGTAAAATTTGGGCAAATGGTAACTGCCATTTGAAATTTGTCACTACTTGGAGACCTCATTTTCTTTGGGACAATTGTGGTAGACTCCTAGACGTGAGGAAAACTATAGGTCTTGGAGTACAAAACACACTCAGGAACTTTTCTAGAAATAGAACAGGAGAGCCATTTTACGTAAAACTTGTTATAAAGGAAGGTAATGGGAGCCAGGAAGCTTTTTAACCCAAAACAAGAGAAAGGAGAGCAGGTGACTTTGTTTGTTCTTGAAATGGAGAAAAGTGATACTCACAGTGATGCAAGGGCTCCTTGTACTGGGTTTTGAAGCCCTCATGTCACTGATCAGTAACTGTTCATGTGTGGAAAGCATTGAAAAATTAGTAGTGGAAGTGGAGAACAAGAGAGAGCAATTTATAAAACCATCCTTTTGATTGTTTGTTCTGCCCAGTATTTCCATCTTTCCTTAAGTTATTTGAGTGGTTTGTGTTCCAGATGTAAGGACTGCAGTTTCTCACTTTGCGCTTGAGATTCTTTATCCCCTTCAGTCCCATTTTCCCAAATTGCACTAATTCATCCTTATTTAAATAATTTCTTTTCTGTTTGGTTGATGGATAAGAAGATACACTTTAGTACTTAAAGAGCAGCCAGAGTAGTGCTAATGAGCAAGCTAATACTTGGAATGTGGGTTTCATCTGGGGTTATTTTCTGTTCCCCACACCCACAGACTCCTCTGAAAACACATCTTCCTTCCTGAAGCTGCTTGCCAGAAAGGAAAGGTGGACTCCTAATTTCACTCTGATTTCTGAGGATCTGCTCTCAGCTATTTTTGTATTTCTGTTTCTCATTTAGAGAATTATTTTGGGTCAAATAGAAACAAGCCAAGTGGATCCTTACAGTAATTGCTCCCATAGGAGCTGACTTGTTTAGTTCTTCTGCACAGGGATGTGAAAATGAGAAGGTTGTATAAAACCCAAGTTCTTCCTGCTCGGTGTATGCAGCACCAGCAAAAAGAGGACCCAGAGTCACTGTGGCTTCCTGCCACTGTCACTCAGACTCCAGTGATTTTTCTTTTTTCATGCTTGGTGGAGCAACCTGTTCCATCCTTGTGGCATGACTTGCAGCCTGGAAAACATGCCTGTGGGAGGGCTGGACAGACCTGGTTGCCATGGAAGAGGATAGTGAGTCTTTTAGTCTCTCCTGAGCTCAGATCCACTCAGACTTTTGAGGGAGAAAAGACGTGAAAAATAGAAAATCCTCTCCACTTACCAAATGACATGTATCACTGTAAATCTGAGAACAAGATGAAAGTGGGAAATCTGGTTTGCTACATCTTGAAGCCATTGTGCTGGGGAGATAGCATAGCAGGGCTGGAGGATGAGGAGTTTGGGCTGTCTCAGATTGTGTAGCACCATCTGTTGGCACCTCTGCTCCCTCGTGCTTCACTGCACACCGTGGGTTGGTGCTCAGAGCAATTTAACACTTAGTGCATGCAAAATCTAAACCCACAAAAACACACCAAGAAGAAATAATGTTGGGGAAAGTGAAAATAGTCCTAGATCCATCAGAGAACTGGTGAATTTCTTTGCTAGACTGTTTTCACCCTTGTGTGGGAGGATAAAGAAAGCAGACAGTTCTCTGAATTCGAGAGACAAAATGTCAGAGACAAACTCCAGTTGCAGAAGGATGTTGATGGTAAAATTTATAAAGTGGAAATAAATGTTTTAAGGCCATTTGAAGTTGTATTTATGCTTTTGGAAGTCGTGAGGCATTAAAATGAGTGTGTTGTCTAGCTAAGGCAGGGAGAATACATTGGGATTCTGTAACGGAGTCTATTCAGCACAGAAAAACCGTTTTGAAACAGAGCTTGGTTACTTAGGAACCTGACCATAGACAAATGCTGCTGGTGCTTTTTTTTTATTGAATACAAAAAGAATCTGACTTAAAAACTTCATGCCTTGACATTGATCATTATTGTCTGATGACAGATCTCACGTTTCCTCCTCCACATTCCATGGGTGGCAGTTTGTAAGGCACCTGCCAGTGCAATCCAGGTGTCAGCACTGATGGCTTCTTTTGTGTGCTGACATTGTTTAAATTGACTTTATTAGGTGGTGTTATTTTCAGGCGTTCCTTCCCTCAGCTGGTGCCAAGAGAAGGGCACTGCAGTCTCAGAGAAGGCGGTCAGCTCCTTCCAAATCAGTGCCATAGCAAAGGGCTTTGTGTGTCATTAGGGAAAGGGAAATCTCACATTCGTTTTGGTTAGGTAGGCACTGGACAAGATGGTTGGAATGTTTGACATGGCTTTGTGCTCTTCCAGTTGTATGGGAGGAGAGCGCCCTGGGAGGATCCTGCCAAGTGGGTGATGGACACCTACCCCTGGGCAGCCACCCCCCAGCACCACGAGTGGCCCCCCCTGCTCCAGCTGCGCCCTGAGGATGTGGGCTTTGATGGCTACTCCGTGTCCCGGGAAGGCTCCACCAGCAAACAAGTTCCAGTGAGTGATGCTGAGGGAGATCCTCTGGTAAGCTCTTGTTTCTAGAACAGCAGAACCATTGTGTTTCGCTTGATTCCAGGGGTTAGAAACAGGGCTGTAGACTAATTCCTCCAGTCATCTAATTTTCTCTTTTACTGGAAAGCTGTGTTTTATCGTTACTTGAATGCTGCTGATTTTCAAACAACACCTTTTTTCTGAGTCTCAGCATTATTGTCCCTGCTTGTTTCTTCCTTTCCTTCCTTGCCCACTGGCAAAGCCAGTGCTGCTGTACCTGTCATGTAGAGTTAATGCTGTTCCTACCTCAGAATACAAATAATCATGGACTTCCTTGCCTTTACAGATGAACATGCTGATGAGGCTGCAGGAGGCAGCCAACTACTCCAGCCCCCAGAGTTATGACAGTGACTCCAACAGCAACAGCCATCACGATGACATCCTGGATTCATCTCTGGAGTCAACATTGTGATCTCCCTCTGACAGGGAGAGGTTGTTTCCACTTGGCAAGAGCCCTGATCACAGACTCATGGAAAGAACACATTCCTGGGCTGGGATCTCAGTATTAGAGCTGCAAGAACAAGACACTTGAAGCAATCTTGAACCTGGGTGCAGGCAACCCAAGCGACCTTTGTATTGTTTTTCTTTTGACGATGATGAGAACTGCACTATTCCTTTGTTTCCTTCTTTTTAGTTGCTGTAAGCTCTCATGCCTAAGCTCCTGAAGATGTTAAAAATAATCATCATTACTAAATCGAAGGGACTGCGAGGGGCAGCTTCACAGCTATGAAGCAAACAGCTTTGTGCCATGTACTGTCTGGAAAGAGAGGGGAGAGGGAATATTTGCCTATGCTGCTTCTGACCAAACACATTTACGTGAGGGCTGGACTTTTACCAATCAGCTTTGTGGATTAAACTGAGCTTCAAATAGTTCTGGTGCTATAACAATATCGCTTGCCTTGGTAATAATACTCAACAAAGGCAAAACTGCAAAACAGGGAAGTTTGAGTAAATATTAAAAAAAAAAGAGAAAAGGGAAAAAAAAACTAAAACAAAAAGCACTGCTCTCCTTGCCAGTCTGAGACCTTGGCTTTCTTTCATTGTGTGTTTATAAAGATTATATATAAAAATAGGAATATATAAAAATATATATACAGTCTGAACAAATCAGGTTTTTTTCAAACACTGTGTAACAATCAATCCTGCTACAGGTGAAAGATCAGGTAGCTCTTTTCTAGTCAGGGCCCAATTATCTTCCCACTTACATCCACATCACCAGCTGGGCTGACTTCTGTGGTGTTTACACCCACTAATCCACCCTGAGGAGAGGGGGCTTCCCTCCTGCACAGAAGTCAGTGGCAGGGCTCTGCCCCATGAAGTCCTGCAGAGGACCCTTGGCAGTGCACAGGCATGGTGAGCTCTGTACACAGAGGTGAGCTACACCCCTGCAAAGGGATGAGTCAGGCTTTCAGTTTTTTAATTCTTGCCATGAAATGTTACAGCTGTTTTCTAAAAACTTTGGGTTTTGTTTAGAGGTTTCATTCCAATCAGCACAACCATAAGGGGGTTAATTAACATTCAGCTCTGTGGCAGTTCCAGTGCTACTCTGGTACAATACTTCCATACTACAAATCTAATTACTCTGGTACAATACTTCCATGACTTTACTTTTGAATTGCAGAGAAAAAAAAATAAATTAGTATTTTAGCAGTTTTCAGGTCTGGAAAAAAAAAAAGATAACGTACTGAGTACTGTGTCTTTTGAGTTCAGCTGTGCCATGCTCTTGAGTTGTGGCAGAGCTGTGAACCTGCTTTGGTTTCTCCTCCTCTGTGAACGCACACACCACACTATCAGTGTTAAGGCTTGTACTTGTGCTGGGGAACAAGAACACCTCCCCAAAGAGTTGCACTTTCTTGGTGACACCACCACCCCAGCACATCAGTTGTACCTCAGCCAACACCTCACTCCTCGGGAGGGATTAGTACGAGCCTTTCCAGCTCTCCTTTGGTGCTGACTTTTAAAAGTGATGCCTTATTTTGTACTAATTGTGTTTGATTAAATTAGTGCTGTATATTATGGGATTTTATTTAAAGAAACAGGGCTAAAGTCATCTCTTGAAATATCATAAGTTGCTGTGAATATTGTTTGTATGAGATCCTAGAATTTGTTTAAATGTGACAAAAAAAAAGGAGGGAAATGAGATAACGTTTCAGGTTCATATCAATCTGCAGCTAATAAATCACTGAAGAGCTGTTTTATCCATGCAGGAGGGACAAAAAAAGCTTTTCAACCGTAATAAATTACAGGAATATGCTGTTTTTTCAATATACAGAAAGAAATCTTATCACAAACACTTTCTTAAGAGCTTGTGGGTTTAAAGGAACATAACAGACAAGTTCATGCTTCTGTGGCTCAGCTTGAGAGGATCGTTTTATTATACCTCATGACTTTCTGTAATATAACTGTACTTTGTCTTACTAAGCTGGTCTTGAATCTGCTCCTGTTACAACTTTTAAGTGCTGATGACTTTTTTTTTTTAAGAAAAATATTGTAAAAGGAAAATTTAAATATTTTAATGATGGGGGGGGAAGAGCTTGGTGTTGTTACTGTTTTAACCTTATGAACTCTGATTTCATTATTTCACTGAACGGAATAACAAAGGTTACTCAGCCAGTTTTCCTAATCCAGTTCTTGGTACTGTAAAAAATGGGTTAGATCTGTATGGAATCAAATCCATAGCATGCTGATGATGAGTTTGAGAGAAGTTAATTTTTCCAGTAGTCTTGACAATTCTGCTTCCCAGCACTGACTTTACCTGCTACTACTGTGAATTTTGGTACCTAATCCCCCAACTGAATCCATGCAGATAGAGCATGTGCCTGTTAAAAAAACCATCCAGTTCCAGGGCTAGGGCTTTAAATGGACTTGATATCCTAGAAAATGTCACGGTTGACCTTTAACTGAGTTACAGAAGACATGTTTAAAGTAGTGTTTTATTTGTGGGGAACGGGGTTGTTTTTTTTTTTCTAATGTTTAATCCTGTGCTTAAGCTCAGGAAGAAATTTCTATTATCTGTTAATTTTTATTGACACTAGCTTGGCTTAAAGTGAGAGAGGCAATTTTAAATAGGCTAGTCATTCTGAGCATCACAATATTCCATGTCTTTTCTGAAACTTCGAGAAGCAGGTTGTTGTGCACACGTCTTTTTTTTATCAAGACTTTTCATAAATAAAGTTTTTCTTTACGTGACTTCCTTCTCATTTAAGGCTTTTTCAAAACACTTCCTTTTTTTTTATTCCTTTTTTCTCCTCCTTACAAAGTTGGCTTGTTTAAAAAAAATATATCAACAAGAAATGCAAGATTCTATGCAACATTCGTGTTGAGTTATAAATTGAGAGAATAAACCATTTTCTTTCCTTCACAACTGCCAAGAATTATACAGGCCATAAATGAGATGTGGTTTATTTGGTGAAGGGGAGGGAGGGGGTTGGTTAGCCTTTTTGTACATTTTGAAAGAAGCAAACTTGATATTTCATTGTTGATGCTTAACTTCGATATTATGTGTATGAGATCTTGTCTAAATGTGGCAATTTTCTTTCAAGAAAAAATAATATACAAAAAAACAAAGCAAAAAAATCTTTGTTGATATTAAATGGAAGGTTGCTGTTTTGATCTAGTCGTTTCCAGTGGAACAGTTTATGAAATATGTCCTATAAGATGTACATTTTTTCATTGTAACATAGAAATGTAAATATTTGATTAAAAGTGCTGCATTTTGATGAATTTTTTCTAGCCATTTTTAAAGAGAAAATTAGGAATTGAGTATTTTGTGTACGTTTATGATGTTTTCCATTTGCTCCTCTCCCTATTTAATTTTCAGTTCTCATTTAGGATTGGAATTTGTGAATGGTCTGTTTGAGATCATGCTTTCTCACTCTCCCCATTTCTACCCCTTCCCCACCCCGTGTCATGGAGAATAAAGCTGATGATTGTACCAGTCTTAAATTATTCATGATTCAATAAAATTGATGCTTATTTATTCAGATTTATGGCTTCCCAGAACTTTTTATCCCTTCTTAACCACCACGTTAGGATTTTTCATTTGAAGATCGTGGGGTTCACTTCTTTGGTTTTGTTGGCTTTTTGTAAGTACCTGTGAAAAGGTGCCAACAGCCCTCACCCATTCATCCTGGAATGTTCCCAGGGGCAACTCCCACCCCTCTGGACAACCTTCACATTCCACACAGTACTATTATTGCCTTTTCACCCATTTGATTGAGACATTAAGGTTATACAGTTATAAATACACAGTAAAAATATGTAGGAAACTATTGTCCTTCAGGGCAAATAAATACTCTGACTAAAAATAAAAGTTCTCTATTCAGAAAGGATAAATGCAAACACTTCTGCACTTAAAATCTGAGACTTGGGCTTTTTTTTCCCGGGAGACTTTCTCTTCATATTTCTGCTTTTTTGAAGTTTTTGACCACTTATCTCCTATTTGAACAATTAATGTTGGTGAGAAAGATTCACGTGTAAAAATCTTCAAAAAAATAGAGAAGTTCTGCTGAAAACTGAAAAACTGATTACCTGCATTCAAGTTTGTTCAATCTAAAAATACTCCCTGTGACACAACAGTGTGAATGGTAGCTCAGAGCTGATCTGTGATGTGGGCTTTGTCTGTCCTCCACAGCAGTTTTCCAGAGGCAGGATTGTTTGGACATGCTCAAGCATATTTTTCTGGGTTCTGTAAACTTCCTTTGATTCACAGAGTTTCATGTCCTAGACTTGATCCTTGAAAATGCTTCAGCCATGATCTTGGACAATTTTTGAAGCCATGCTGGACTGCCACCAAAATACTTACGTCTCAGGAATTCTTCCCTTCCTTTCCTTTATTGCCTGCCCTGTTCCTTTCCCACATTATTCTCTTCTCTGCTCTATGCACACTGTCTTGTATGCTTAAATCTTGACTTTCTCCCTTTCTCTTTAACTTTATTTTCCTACTTTTATGTTTCCTACATTGTATTTCATTTTACATCCTTCTTGGATCCATCTCATCGTTTCTCAGAGCCGTAGGGTCAGTGCTGACTTCCTTTCTGCAATGGAAAAGTGAAATTCTCTGGAGTCATTTTATAAACTCAGTCTGCAACCTGTGACAGGTATTTCCACACTTCTCATTTCCCTGACCTTTTCCACTGGTACTTTGGAGTCATCACCTCAAGAACCAGAGAGGAAATTCCTCCTGGTACCCTGCAGGCTCCCATCGTCATTTCACCACTTTGCTGATGCCCACGATTCTGATATTGATGCCTGTGGCAGATGTGATAATCAGGTGTTAACCTTTGGTTTCTAATGTGGATTAAACCTTTGGTTTAATCTGGGGTTTGGGGAGTTAGAGCAGAGCACAGCAGCTGAGGATAACTTTCATCTTTGCCCCTGGCAGTGGGCAAATCCTTCCCATCATCATCTTTGTTGGCTAATCCACAGAGAAATCCACGTTCCTCTCTCCTTCCTCAGTCCTCGAATGCTTTGGGCTGGATGGGACCTGTAGAGGTTGTCCAGTCCAACCCCCTGCGATGAGCTGGGACATTTCAGACAGAGCAGGGTACAGGCATTTCTGATTTGCTCCATTGCTGGACACTTGAGAGAGGTCCCAGGAGCTGGAGACCAAGCTCTGGCTAAACATGGGCAATTCCTCCTGCTCCTCTAGGAAGTTCAGCCATGTGAGGCAATTAGGAGGTCTGAACGACCTTACATACAATGGGATCCACAGGCAGGTGGGAAGGTGCTTCCAGTGAGATCCTGACTGAAAGCCCACTGTAGATCGAGGAGCTGTCAGGGAGCCTGAGAATGGCCAGGGCTGTGCTGGGCTGTTCTGCCCTGTGCCACGAGCACAGGCTGCCCTCAGACCCCTTGTCTGTGTGCCCTTGGCTTGGTGTAACCATGCAGCCAGAAGGTCTCATGGGTACATCCTTTCTGTTTGACAGCAGAAATGGTTAAAAGAGTTCTTTTGCTGTGAGGAAACCCCCTCCTGAATGCCTCCTGTGGCCTGAATGCCACACCCATGGGTGGGGCGTGGATGCGCTGCTCCACTGGGCGTTCTCAGCATGGGAAGGGACAGAAGATTTTCTCTGCTGTTCCCATCTTGCAGTGTTTGCTCTAATAATTCACATTTGACACCTCACCAGGTCTGAGTGCCTTTTTACTGGGATCGTGATGAACCAGCACCACCCAGTGCAGAAGAGGAGTCAGGACACAAAGCCTAAGCCAGAGGGGAAGGAACAACCTCGCGAGCTCAGATCTGTGTGAGCCACTAAACCTCACCCACAGCAGGGTTTCTGACACTGTTATTGCACGATTTTCAGCTTCACACTTTCTGCCAGACCCCCAGCCGCAATCAGTCCTGGCTGTTAAACCATCTGTTTCTGCACAGTAGTGCCCAAGTCACCCATGAGGATCCTGGAAAGCTCTGAGAAATGCTTCCTGCTGCAGATCTGGACATGCTGACACAGAACAGCCCATCGCTGGCTGGATTTAGTGCTCACACCTTAAAATATTCACTTTACTGTAAGTAACAGGGGTGGCCTTGGACATAGGGATAATAACGTTGAGAAGGTTCAGATCCCACTAAGAACACTGAAGACAACTAAAAGGACAAAATCATTTCAGCATTTCAGAAGGGTTGGCACTCCTGAAACTTCCACATGCTCAGAGCTGTGAGGGTCTGTGGGAAGCATCCATGGAGGGCACAAGCAGTTGATAAGGACTGGGACTTAGGCAGGAACAGTCCAACCCCCAGAAAAGGGAGAGGGAGAAAGTAGAGCAAGAGACCACCCTGGCTTAGCAGTGATGTCTGGATGTGCTTAAACCCCCCAAAAAGAGAAATACTGACCATGGGAAGTTGGCAAATACCCATCTAGGACTACAAGAACCTTGCTTTATGCAAGGAAGTTGCATTTGGGAAGGCTAAGCTTGGCTAAACCTGGAGGGGTGTGAGAACCTGCCCTGTGAAGAAGGACTGAAGAAGTTGGGTCTCCTCCTGAAGAAATTTTGTTGAGGACCTCATTGCAGGATTTCAGTACTTAAGGAGCAGCCGCAGAGAGGATGGATACTCTCTTTTCACAAGGAGCCACGTGGAGAACACCAGGAACAATGGGCACAAGTTCCACCAGGAGAGGTTTTATCTTGATATCACAAAGATACCTTTTTTTACAGAAAGAGCCATCATTCTGTGGAACAATCTCAGGAATGTGGTAGAGTCCCCATTGATGGAGGTTTACCCTGATCAAAATATGATTGATCAGGGTAATAGCTCTTATCTAGATTCCCTTTTCCACAAAAGACTGGACCAGAGAATCTTTCCAGATATCTTCCAATCAGTGCTGTTGTACGATTTTATGAAGGATTTTAGCCCTTTGCTGGTTACAGGGGAAGGAAAATCAGGTAAAAGCAGGACACCTGGCACGTGTGCATGTCCAGTAAAGGCACTCCTGTGAGGCCCCTCTCTGCTGGGCTTCCCTGGTATTAAATGTGTCATGTGGGTTGGGAAAGTGGTGCTGATGTGGTTTTTGGAGCTTGAAGGATTTTATTTATATCCAGTTCAATCTTGGATCAAAAATACAAGAGTCTAAAGATGTCCAATGAAGATCACTTTATAACAAGGGCCAGAAGAAGGGATGATCTTTCCAATCCTTGCTGAGTATTTCTGCTGTGTGTTCTTCAAGCACAGCAGTGAGGCAGCTCCAGCTGCTGGAAAAGTAAATCCAGGGAACAGCTCCATTTTCTGCTCTTCAGTGTTATCACTTCTCCCAGCCCATGCACACACTTCTTGCTCCTCACAATAACAGAGCCCACAGCTGTTGTGTCAAACCCCACCTTGAACTTCCCAGGAAGAGATTTTTTTAAATGCTCTCAGTGTTTTCTAGGACTGAACTTGGGTCTCTTCAAACCAATCTAGTTTCCTGTAGCATGGGGGTTTAGAACTGGTTTAATATCCTGTCACCCTCAGCCTTTGCTGGTTGCTTCTGGAGTTATGGCCTTGCATCTACTTGCCCTCTTTGAGGTTATTGTAATGTTCAAACTTTCCTGGAGGAGCCTTGTCTGCCTGGCTGTGGCTGGGTGAAAACACCTCCAGCTCTCCCACCTGTGCAGGGAATGGCTTGAGAAGCTGTTGGACCAGGGGTGGGACCAGAGGGACACACTCCAGGTCTGTCACCAGCAGCTCTGCAGGCAGCAACAGCACAGACTCTCCGAGAAAATAATTAATTTAATTTTTTATTTCCTTTTCTCCTCGTGTCCAAAAGCCACTCTCCCATGCTGGCAGGCACAGATGTCAAACCAACTGGTTATTTAAGGGATAAAATAGTTGAGAATTTGCTGCCCTGAGCTCACAGCCACCAAATCCCTCTCTCTGCCTTATCCATTCTCCAGTCTGAGAGATTTCCCTCCTGGCTCTGAGAAGGAAGAAAAGACACACAAGACCTCTGGGCTGCTGGGCCTTTGAAAAGAACTCTTTGACACCATAAAGCAGAGGTTGTTATGGGAGTGTATTTCACATGGGATTACCAGAGTTTTCCACCTCCATGAAGCCAGGAAAGTTTCTTATCACCTTTCCTCCTTTCCCAAAGCATACAGAGAGAGAGAGACAGAGACAGAGAGACAGAGAGACAGAGAGACAGAGACAGAGACAGAGACAGAGACAGAGACAGAGACAGAGA
>JAHLSL010000073.1:1178007-1203563 GCA_025920805.1 Petroica traversi | reverse complement strand
CCCCTGGCCCTGCCGGGCCGCTTCCCGCAGCCAGCTGGAAGCCGAAATTCTCGTCCCTCTCTCCACGAGCCGGGAGCCGCTCCTCAAGGTACCGGCCGAGCCCCGCTCCGCACCCTGGGCTGCCCAGCCCCGCAGTCCCCCGCTCCTTCCTCCCGAAAGCTGCGGTGCAAACTTGTGTGCGTGTGCCTTTTAAATTGTTTTCTTTCTTTCCCCCCACTTATTTTTATATTCTTTTTTTTTTTTTTTTCCCGCCGGAGAGGGGGCGGCGAGAGAGGGGGAGGGATACTCCGTCCCCGCTGTGTCCCAGCCCCCTAATGATGTTCATCGACCACGCCGGCAGCTTGAATGGAGGCTGCGGGGGCGAGGCTGTATTAAGACACCTAAGTCTTCACCTTTAGAATTCAAGCACAAGGAACAGTAACTGTTGGTTCGTTCAAAGCTCTTCTAGATCCCCCTTTTCTTGAAAATCCTTCTATTGTGCCAATCAAGCAGATGGTTTGCAGGAAATATAGCTTGGCCCCAGTGACCGAAACTAATTTTAACTAGCTTTCCAAGCCTAGCACGTTTGTTTTGCTCTTACTAAATAGCTAAAAAAACAGCTGGCAAGGGTGAATTAAACCCATTAAAGACACATTTATAAGAAATTATATTCACATAGGTTGCTTGAAACCCCCCTAAGAGGGGAGAGATGAGCGTATTGAAATGAAAATGTCCCTGAGCACACTACCCTCCTTAACATCGCCTGAGAGTCTCAAAACATTTTACTAAATAGATTAACTTGACTATTGTTTTGCATCACATTTATCAGCTTCATTAAGTGAATAGCTGAACAAATATATTACGCATGCATGAAAAGCTCTTTTGGGGGCTGCCTTATTGTGTCCTCAGCCCTGACAGGTGGTTAACTGTGTTTCTCTCTCCTCTCCCCCTCTCTCTCTGCGCAAAGAAAGAGTGATCTCGGACAGAGCCACAGCCCAGACTTGGCAAAGGGACCTCGAGGGGAGAGTTACTTTCTTTTCCCTCGCCATTCATGCTGGCCAGCCCAGAGTGCACGCAGCCTGAAATGCAACCAGATGATCTGATCATGTCAAAAGTAATTAACTTTAGTTTAGTCCCTGTGTCCTGCTTGCATTTTGCTAACTCCTTCCAAGCCTGTTCAATTTGCATTCTTTCTTCCAAATTTGATTATTTTTGCCCATTTCATTCTTTTATCCTTTTCCCAACCTCCACCTTTGTTTCAAAATAATCAACTGGGGTTGAACAATCCCTATTCTTTCTTCTCCACTGATCTGTCTAAGAAACAACCACAAAACTGCCTTAAAAACAACTCCTTTCACGAGCTGAGACTGGCACATTTTGGGGAGGTAGGATTTGCAAAATACAATATGATGGTTTATTTGCTGCCTCAATTTCATGATTACTTGGCCCAGTGGATCCTTGCTTGGAACTGGACAGTGGCAATTTGGATTTCACATGTTGGTGGACAGGGTTGTGTTTCTTTCAGTTGTGGTCTCTGCCCCAAATTAGACTATGCAGATGAAATGTGGAGGTGACAGAACACGAAACTTGCCCATTTATTTTCTCAAAAACGTATTTCTCTCGTAATTGCTCAAGTAGGTCAGAAGAACTAAAAATCCTTCTGTCTTTCAAATAAATTTTTAAGAGTATTCCTACCTCCTTCCTGCAAACTGAAGTTGTGATCCTTCACTTATGACATTGGCAAATTTCTCTGCTGACTGACCCACTGAAAACTCTTTGCAGTGGCCAATTTTACATGCTGGGACTTGAAGATCCCCTGACTTTTCCACTCATTAAGAGTCAGTTCTCTTCCTCACTCTCCAGGTTATGACAGGAAGGACAACTTTCTTTGGAGGACAGGGCTTTCAGCACAGTTCTGTAGAAGATTGTGTCCTGGGTTGGATTTTGGCAAATCTGAGAGTTTGCTGTCACCTTGAACTGAGGGTCCTCGAGCCCACCCACTCCCTGCCACAAGAATGGATTTAAAGGCTGCTCTCTGCCCCTCTCCCTGCTGGAACACCACACAAGGACCTCTGTCTCTTAGAGGAAGAACTGAATTACTATTTAACTACCTGTAGGATACAACCAGCACCTTCTCTTGTTTGTACACCTTTTCTTAAAAGGGCCAAAGCATCAGCCTTCTTCCCTTGAATTCTTCCATGCCACCCAACTGATGCTGCACTTCCTTTGGGCTTGAGTCTCTCTGGGAAGGTTTGAGAGACTCAGGAGAGAGATGCTGATGGGAGTCCAGATACCTGGAAGCACTTTTCCCAATGGAAAGCTATGGGCTGTTAGACAGAAGGATGGTGATAGGCTGGGAGGCTCACTTTGCTCCTTCTAGGTGAAAATACCTTCAGAAATCCTGACTCAGTGGGGAAAAGAGCTGTTGTGGGGAGAGTGTTTTTCTCTCTGAGCCCCATGTGAAGGTGCTGAAAGATCTTTTGGCAGGGATTTAACATGGGCATAATTTGGTGGGACCCAAAACCATGTGATAAGGACGGAAAGGAAACTCGAATACTGTGTAATACTTCTTTAGTAAATACAAGTGCACAATTTCCTTGTAGGGATAGTCTAATGCCCTCACAGTTTAAATGGGGGAATATCTTTTAAAAAAAAAAAAGGAATTTCCAAGGTTTTTTGATGATCAGATTCCCTGGGCATTTAGTGTTTTCTTCCTATAAGTATTGCATTTGTGACCTTGTCTGTTAAGGTGATGGGTTTACAGTTAAATGGCTCAGTTCCAGACCATGCTCTGACCACAGCTGTGTTCATGTCTGTGAGGTGCTGGTAAACTGTCCTGCATCCATAGAGGATGAGAGTTACTGGGTGGACCTCTTTAATAAAGACACAATGCTTCATTTCCAGAAATACTAAGCTATTCTTGCAGATATTTTTGCAGTTAATGTGGAGTGTGTTTTATCTCTGGAGCTCTGACAGATGAATGACAAACTGCCCCTCACTGTTTGCCTTCATAGAACACTGAGAAATGAGTTAGCAAGACCTGGTCCATATGGTCCATGGGCTCTGATCCCAGTTACTTTGTGCAAAATGGAAGTGAAATGAATGAAAATTGCCGTACTTCTCTTGTCCCTTGGGTGTGCTTTTACCAAGTGAGATGCTTCGGGTACAGAAAACCAAGGAGCAGTAATGCCTGAGGAATTAACAGCTTCATAGTCTTAGACATCATGGACATCTCTTCAGGATTCTCAAGGGTAGGTATCTAAATTCAGGATGACTGGATTCCTACAGAGATGGTAGATTTTCCACTGGATCTCCACTTGTGAGAAAGAGCTGTTCTCTTCAGGAAACACTTGGCTCATCCTGCAGACTAGAACAGGACCACTCTTCTTCTGGGCTTTGTTTTGCTGTGCAGCTTCAAGACACTCAGAGATGAAGGGCTTTCCATTTCATCATCAGGAGAAGCTGATGAGGTCCTTGACCCTGAGAATCTTGAAATACCCAAGGCCTTTCTCCTGGGAGCTTCTCCAACCTGCAGGAAGTACATCCCTTCTCAGAATTCTGTTTGTTTCTGACAAACAAAAATGCCCTATTTTTCTCCCAGCAGCCATGAGATCAGACAGACACAAGGTGAACTGTGTTGCCCATTTATGCCTTCAGCTTTCTGAAAGCAAACGGAAATCTCTGGGACTAAGGAGAGTGTGAGCATGTAAAGAGAGTTGCAGAAAAGCTTTTCCCCATGCCTTTGGCCTGAGAATGTTGCTTGTTCTGTCAGGGCTGAAGTCAGGGGCAAAATTCATGGTAATTTCAATGCAGTGGGGTTAAGCCCTAGAAGAATTTGAATGTACTTGTCTCCTTTCAGGACTTTGTCAGGAGTGTTTGGTACTGCAGGGGGAAATATCAAAGACAACTGAGGTTTAGAATGAGACAGCCAGGATGTTCGAAGAGGATCTTCACAAGATGAAACAGCTTTACTAAGGTTTCCTCTTACTCCTGTAGCAATGAGAACCACTTTACAAAAAACATGTTTTAGTGCTTGCATTCACATTTTTGGCTCCCCTATTGTCATTATTTTCGTCTTTTTATCCTCTCAGTTTTTCCTTTTCCATTAAAAACATTTTATGCCTCTAGAATGGTCTTTAGGAGCATCAGGTGGGATTTAGCAGATTTAAAGTCTGATGTGATGAAATCTGGTAAGGTCATGTTGTTCTGGCACAGGACAGGGCTCTCTTTGAGGACCCATACTCTGCCTGTGACTTGTCAGATCCAGAAAAGTCAGGAGAGAGGAAATTAATGTAACTTTAAGCTGCATTTGCATCCTCCTGATTATTGGATATACTGGGATAAGGGGTATTGCTGTAGTGTTTTTTAAATTGTTCTGTCTTGGGTGTAAATTGAAGTTTAGTCCCTCACTTGTCAACCTTTATCTAACTTTTCCTAATGGTATTATACAAAACATTATCTAACCTCCTTTTTTGGTGAATGTGTCCTGCTCCTCTAGATAAATAAATCAACAGGGGGAATGTTTAGAGACAGGGCTACACTGCTGGCTGTGATCAGACTCTCTTTCTTGAGAAGTTCAAGAAATGAGGCTGGACTTCTGTACCAGGACAATTCATATTCTGCATTTAAAGCAGAAGCACGAGCAGGCTGGACAGCACGGAAAATTTCCACCCACTGCTGTGTGTATGGTAACTGTCTCCAGATTTGTGAGAGGGAAAACAGAGAATGTATTCTTGCTTTCTCCTGCTATTTCCACTGTGTCCTCTGGCCAAAGAGAAGGCAGCTTTTTGGTCTCAGTTCTGGTGACCAGCCCTAATATGTAAAAGACTATTTTAAGAAGGATGAAATAATGATGGGATTTATGAAATGTACTGACCTTAGCAGGAAGAATCAGTAACCAGAGGTGTCTTTGGAAAGATTGTTACATACAAGGATTTGCATCTGGTCCCAGGCCCCAGTGCACAAAAGGAGACTGATGTCAGACTAGACTGGCTGAGTTCAAAATTCAGAACTGAGATATTTGCACTCTGGGCAGATGAAACTGGGCTGTGAATCAGTCTCATTTTTTCCAAGAAAAATATTCAAGCTTTGTAGGAAATGTTTAGGGAGAACCTTATTTTCCATTTAGCATCATATCAATGTGAGTGGAGGTCTCTCCTCTGAAGGAACAGGTAGGGATGTTGTGCTCTCTAATGCTCTGCAACTCCTTTTCACCCCACTTTTACAGTGCCCAGGAAGTCAGCACATTCAGACTTGCTCTTTACATTGGGAAACTGACCCCAGCACACAAGTGGATTGTCTGGCCACATGGAAAAAAATCCACAGAGACAGACAAGTCAAGCCATCCTCCTGAGCCGAGGAGTTTTTGGCTCTCCTGACAGCAATCTGGGATGTCCCTCAGTGCTGGGGCCCTGAAAGAGGTTTATCTTTCTTCTCTTCCTGAGTTCACCATGAAGAGTGTTATTAAGGTAAAAAGCTACATCTCTAACTTTCTTAGCTGTGTTTTAGTGATGGTTTCACAAGGAGCTGCTGTTAAATTATAGGGTTTGTTTTATGACATATTTTCAAACCAAGCTGCGTTTAAGCAAGAAAGGCAAGTGATTACATTTAGGTTTTTAAGAATGTGCACTTTGTTTTCTTTTCTTCTTCATTTAAATTCCAGAGTGCACAGGACTCCTGCTTTTAAGTAGGTTTTAACCATGACTAGAGAAGCTTAGTTATCAGCTATGTGCTATAAACAATATGCAGAGGGGGGGATGTTTGGATCACAGCTATTCAGCCCTTGCTTGCTAATCTAATTACAAAGTGTAGGTTTTCTGACACAGATCTACTTGCACAGAAAAGGCTTTTCTCACACCTGGTGGATTGTTTAGCCAAGCTTTTTAAATGCTTACAGTTTTAAAGGGAGGAGAGGGAAGCCTTTTAAAAAAACAAGTTCCTGTGCAAGGCAATAGAAAGAATTTAGTGGTTGTCAACATGAGTTTAGTATATGGGTGCTGTGTAAAATGTGGGTTCACTTTACATTGACCTTTGGACATAGTAGCCTCAAACATTGTTTTATTTTTTTTTTTAAGGGTTAAGGAGAATATGAAAGATAAGAGATGTCAGTGACTGTATTAAATTGTGTGCATACATGTAAATATCTATGTGTGGCTGGCCACGATGCTCTCATATGTTTTTGGATGCTTATTGTTCGTGCCTCAAGTGCTCAGCAGCTCTGAAAGGGCAGCTTTGAATCACAGCCCCAGCAAAACAGCATTTTTGTGTTGTTTAGTGCCCCGATTCCTACAAACAAAATAAAGTACCTTGTTGAATAAGGGCCATTGAGCAGGAATGATGGGTTAAGAGTGGGGGTCTGAGGTGGCAGCGTGGGTGCTTGTTTATCAGGGAGGAGTTGTCAGTTGTTGGCTGTGCTGCTGAAAGGAGGGACGCTGGAGGCTGATGGCTGGGAGAGCATTGATGTGAGGTAACGGGGTAATCGGATTGAAAGTTAGCCATGGTATTTATGTCAGTTCACATTTCGTCAAATGAATAATATGAGGTTGCTACCTAGCCCAGGCCCTGGCCTGGGGGCTGGGTTATAAAGAATCTGAGGCCTCATTTGATTCAAATATAAATTAATTCTCACTGGAGCATTGGTTGATTAATCTATTTGCATAATAGTAGAAAAACTGCAGTGTGGTTACTTTTGCGGGGATTTGGACAAGAAAAGCCTTAAATTCATTTGAAAGAATATTGTGTGAGAAGTCAGGGAAGCAAAAGCACCTCTATAGGGCTCCTCAAGACATTTTCCCCCCAGCCCCCATGTGCAAAACTGAAGGCTAAACCTGTTCACTGGGGAGTCTGACACCCTCCTGAAAAAAACTGGTGTCTAGCTACACTTTCGTTTTTTGTTTCTGATGTTGCTTTCAGTAATGATAACAATGGCACCCTTTATAATTTTTGATATCTAATAAAAATGAAGCCTAAATAGAATTGCAGCATGCGTAGGAGGAATAAATGTTGAACTGCAGGGAGGCTCTGTGGGGAGATAAAGAACCAGGAGAGACAAATGCACTTGAAATGTAAGTGCTGTTTGTGTGAAAGCCTGGTTTTCCTGAGACACAGGAATGAAAGATCTCAGTTCTGCTGGCCACAGGCACTTCACAGTGTGGTGAGGGGGGACACTGAGTGGGTCCAACACCAGTGCTGACATCAAGCAGAGGCCCAAAGCTCTCTTTTTTTTTTTGTTTTTGCTTCCCCTCCTACCAAGTCTCTCTATTTCACTTTTGGAGGTGACACCTGAAGCACACCTTTTATAAAGACCATATATGGGGAGGTGCACCCACCCGTGTGCAGTCACCCAAGTTTTTCTATCACATCCCATTTTTTCCTTAATTTTTGTCAATACTGTGCATCTCCATTGCATGTACAAAATGTTATGTGAGATTTGGTTTTGATTATTTTTTTCTTTGCCATCCACATGCCTGCAGTGCTTGACTCTTTGGCAAAGGATATTATGTCTGCACACAGATACTGAGACTGGTTTTGAATCATGTGACCTCTGAGGGTAGAAGTTTGTAAAATTCACAAGACACAGTAGATACAAACTTCAAAAAAATTGTCCAAATCCTGCTCTTATGAAGTCATTTTGCCAGCAAAAAAAAACACATGCTCTAATTAAGCAAAATATAAAACTTCTAGCAAGGATGTCAGGATGCAGTTACAGCAGAACAGAGTCCATATGAAGAGTGGGAGGCAACCTCCAAGTCCATATTTCCCAGAGTTAGTTGAGTATTTGCAGAGAAGCTGGGCTTTTACTTGGATCCACTTGAGTTTTAAAGCATCCACGAAGATTAAAGATGTCAGGGTTTTAGTGAACCAGTCCCCATTGCAGAGTACCACAGTTTTCACTCAGAATTCAGCTGTTTCTGCTAAAATATGAAGATTTCCAGTACAGACAGTGGGGATAGGAGATGTGCCACCCACCCCCTTCAGCTGGGAGTTGAGGAAGCTCACAGTGATTGTTCCTGATGAAACCTCTGAATCCAGACACTTGGGGGGGAACCAAGTTGGTGCTACAGATTATAGTTATGCTAAAGCAAATGGCACTGTAAGAATAGCTTGCATTCTAGGCAGGAATCTGTAGATCATCAGGAAATGTGTGGAAAATGGGGTTCTTCCTGCCTCATCCCCTTCTTGGTCCTTGTTTCTGGTTTCTGCAAAAGCCCATGGGTCCTCTCTGCCATGATGTTGGTTCAGGCCGCAATGTGTAACTTCATGTTGATTTTTTGAGTTCTTTGGTTGCTTCTTTTAACTCCTGTTTTTGTTTTTCCTTTTTTCTTTCTCTCTTTTCTTCCTCTTTTTTGCTTTTCCCTTTCTTTCCTGCTTTTAGCCCATCAATAACATGCTCCTGGTCTGATGATTATTTTAACATTGGCTTTCACTCTGTTGATTGCTTTTCAGAGCCATTTGGGAAGGACATGCTGTTTCTTAGTTCAATATTGTGTCTTTACTCAGTTGGGAATTAAGCAAAAGACCTTGACAAAATGCCACTGAAAAAGGAAAGATGTCGGTCAAAACCCCTCATTTATGTAAAAAAGCCTGCAATAGTGTCTGTATGGTTGCTGTTGCAAGAGAGCCTGAAAGCACAAAACAAATTGATCCTATCCATGGTCATAAAGCAGCTACACTGCAGTATTTTTGTGGTTAATTCTTGTGGAAGGGGAATGTCTGGGATCTGCAGAAGGTTGGGCCATACAAGCAAATGACATGCCCGATTAACAGAACGTTGTTACGAGATAATAGTGACTCTGCTGTCTTGCTCTGGTAAATACCAGAGGAATCTGAAGAATAAACAAGACCAAAGCAAAGCCAAGACATCTGTTTTCTGAACAGAAGCCCTCAGTCTGTTGACAACCTCCTAGTCCAATTACTCCACGTCTTTTACACCCCGTGATTGATGTGGGTCTGATGGTTTAATCTGGAGGAAGTTGAAGGCAAAGGAAATGGAGCCTCTTTGCTTGTCTGACTGACCTGGGCAATGAAATGTACCCCTCAGAATTAGCCAGGAGCACTTTGGGCAAATTCAGGACTCCGTCTACCTTGATGCCATGGAAGGAAAGATGCCTGATGCACTAAAGACAGAACACCAAGGCTCCTGGGTTCTTTGCATGGTCCCATCTGCAACATAAATTGATGTAAATGGATAAATTTCACTCAGCCTCTCTTAATCCTTCAATCAGGCCTGGCTGTAGTGTTCATGGAACTTAAATCAAGAAGGTTTTCTGACAATTAAGTCATGAAACTACTTTTTCCCATCTTTTACCAGAATAGACATTAAATTGCTTGTGCTTACAGCTGAAAGAAAAGCTTTAGTTTTGGATTTCTTGTTTCTCCCTAGCACATTTAGTACTCAATATACAATTTTTGCAGTTTAGATATGAGTTCTTCCAGCATGAGATAGGAGATACTTCCAGTAACTCCCATTGCATGAAAGCGGAGTAGCAGAAAAAGGGTTTTTTTTGTGTGTCTGCCATGTCAAAATTGTGAAATAATAGTACATGTGACAATAATCAGAACGATTATGCCCAGGCTGCCTAGCTGAGGCTGAAGGTGGTGCTTAGAGGGTGCTGCCAGGCAAAGAGGCTGAGCTCTGCCAGCAGCCTGCAGTGCTAGAAGGTAGAGTTACTCTCCTGTTTGGACCACATGAGTCTGTGGTTTCACTTGTGAGAGTTCTGCCACTCATTTGCTGTCTCTGGGAACCTCATTCATTAACTCAACTGGAAGTTCATCAAGGGGAAAAGAAAGCAATTTTTTGAAACAGGGGGTTAGGGCTGAATTAAAGGAATTAGTGCAGTGAAGAACATATATCTATTTAATTTGATTACTCCTTTCAGGTTAAATTAGGGTGTGATGTGTCAGGCAATTAAAAGAAAGAAAACCTCTCCAAATTTAGAATGGAGTGCATCTGACCTTCTTCAATCAGACTTATCCATCAGAAATATTTGGTCCAGGCTAAGTTTTAAAGCCATGAGTTCTGCACACTTATTTCTTCTGTTTTTCCTCATCCTTTCTTATTCTTTTCAGGCCTTCTTATCCGAGAGCTGTCACAGAGAGAGTGGGGCTCAGGTGAGGGTAGTAAATCCAGAGCAAAGGAGTAAGTGGGCATTTCTGGGCTGGAAAGCCATGAATACAGCAAGAAAACCCTGATGTTTGCTCAGAGTTGTCTTTGGCAAGGGCACTAGGTTGGGTAAGCAGGCAGGTCAGCTATGAAACTGCAGAAGAAAAAGCATCACTAGGTCTCCATGTTTCTTCCTGGAGCTTTTTCAGTGCAGAAACACCATTACAAGCTGGCTTTCTCACCAGTCTCTGTCCACCTGGCCAACACTGTTTGTTGGTTGAACAAACCTGTATCTGACGTTCCAAGCACAGTCCATCACTGGTAAAAAGGAAACAATTTTCTGTCTGCTTGGTCAGTCAGACATATGACACTGAGGGAAATGATCTTCCTGTCAGGGCTGCAGGAAGCTGAAGGGCAGAAGTGAATAATGGGATATACAGGACAATATTTATGTGAGCTTTGTGCTCCCAGATGCACTTGGATGGCAGTGAATTGTCAGTTACTATAACAATCTGCCAAGTATGAATAGCTCTTGAGGAGCTTGAACCTTCTCAGGTTAAGGCATCTATAAAGCTGATAGAGATCATGCATGGTATGGATGTGACCTCATTCTGAGGGCATATAAATCAAATCATTCCTAAGCCAGGCTTGCTCAGCGGTGCTCACATGCTAACAGGAGACGTTTTGCAAACAGGCAGACCCCCTGGTACTTCTCTGCCACATTGTTCAGTTTGTCTTTATTGTTTTTATAGTGAGCCCATCACTGTGGCTGGCACAGAGAGCTTTAGAGTTTTCACTAAATTGTCTTTATTTGGCATAGAATCTCTCCTGGAGGGAATGGAGCTTGTGCCATATCTGTAGCACAATCTTGTCTAAAACACTTTGCATGCACCAAATAGAACAGTGCCACTCACTGCTTCAAGGATATAGAAACTACACAAGAGTGGAAGGCTTGTTCTGATGACATCCAGAGAGGAAACTTTGGCAGTGATGATCAAATAGTGGCTAAATGGGAGTCCAAAGTCACGACAACAGATTATTGACTTAGTTACAGATTCAGTAAAAGATTCAAGTCCAAGGTACTCTTGCTTCTCTATCTCCCTCCAGTACAATAGTCAGAGCTTGTCAAAATCAATTCTGAGAGTAGATCCACTCTTTTTTTTGAGTAGACAGATTCTCAAAAGCTTTAGGAAAAGGACTTACAGTATCTAGAATATTACCACCAAATCTAATCTTTGTATCATACTAGGAGAGTAATAAAAGTTTTCTGGGGGCCAAAAGTAACTGGATAAAATCTGCAATTAAATTTTATGTGTGTGTGCATTTCACTGAGATCTCAATAATTTATTGAAATCAGGTAAAAGTGGAGATGTCCTGGAGTGTTTTTTTTTTTCTTGAACAGGATGAAAGGGTTGTTTTGAATGTAAGGGATCTGTTAAAATCCTGCCACGGGGCCAAAATACTGTAATTTTGGCTACAGTGGTTCCATTGCTAGGGCATATCTCAACAAATCCCTCTCTGCTGATGCTGCACCTTTCCTCCCAGGCTTCTCAAGACCTGAATGGAGGTCTGTATTTTGACTTCACTGGAGTGACCAGAGATCTATCACAACTGTGTTTCCATCATATCTCCCAAACCATTTATTGGCAGCATCATAGTCCAACCAATACCTAAAATACCCCTTAAGAATAAACACTGTCCTGGAGATATTTCTGTATATTCAGGTTATTGAGTCTCTGTTTTCATTTGCTGTCTTGTATCAGCAGGTCGCTAATTATGTATCAAACAGGGTCACTAAACACAACTTACCAGTCTACTCTACTTAAGGCCTGCTTATACCAGCTATTAAATGTAATTGCCGATTTTTATTGGTGTCTGATAAATTCAGGATCTAGGAAAGAGAGAGGATGGAAAGAGCTGAAGTTGTATCTTCAAGCTGAACCAAGACTTTCTGCTTTGTGATTCAAGCTCTGAAAAACAACTCCCATTTCCCACAGATTTATTCAGCAGCTGACACAGTGAACCATCACCTAAGCGAGGCCTCCAGACTCCTCTTTCCTTCTTTCTCTCCATTTGTCTGTGCAATGGGAATGAAGGGAATGTTTAACTCTTTTGAATTTTGGGTTTTACTGACTGTTTGACACTCTGAGTTGACAGGGATATTTCTGATTTCCACCCAGCATCAACCAGGCCAAGACTGCTCAGCTTTCTAAACCATCTAGAAGCATCTGCCTTTACTTACTGTTATTTTTAGGTTTAAATAGGAAAATTCTACATTACTACGAAAATAACATGACAAAATTATTTTCTGTAGTTATCGGTTTTCGTATTATTTATTGTTAATCTTAAAGATACAATTATTTCATTATATTTTAGTATTTTAGTATTAGTAAAGGTGAAAGGAAGACAAAAAAGGCTTTGCTGACATATAGAGCATAACAGTATTTGCTGCTGATCAATTTTCTTGTGAAATTCTTTTGTAATGATTGTATTTGGGTGTGAAGCACATTGCCTTGGCCACTGGTAGGAAAAGGCTGCACCATGACACTTATATTAAATGATCCTGTCTTATTGGTGTCATCAGACTATGATTACACTGTGCTATTTCAGTCAGCTTCTCTCAAGGTAAATAAAAGAATGAAATTAATCCCTGGTGTTTGTTTTCATTTTGCAGCAGTGACGGAAATTTTTACATTACTTTTGTATTTTCCTAAAAATAAATGGTATATTATTTATTAAATCACTAACAGCACAACAAAACCAATTAATTGATATTGATGCTTGGCTCACCAGAAAAAAAACCACACTGTTTATTTCATTATTATAGGATCTCGTTCAGTAAAGAGAAAATGAAAATTAAAACTTTCTACTGAAGGGTGGCCCATATAATATTGAGGGGATTGGAGGTATTTGGTGCATCTCAAATAAAAATAAAGCATGATGATAACATGCAGTTGAAAATCCAATGGCTTTGCAGCAAGAGCAAATCAAGTGGAAAGGAGACGAGAAGATAGGTGAAGATGTGAGGGAAGTTATTTTAAAAACTTTTCCCCCCACTTTTTTCACAGGCTTTATTGTGTAAAGGTCCATAGTGTTGCTTTAGAATGTGATCCTGGTCAGTACAGCAGAAATCTCAGGGGACAAAAGTTGTTAACAGTCTTTTAGAACTCTGATTTGCAAAACCATTCTCTGAAAAGAGGTGAGCCCCTCTCTGAAGTAGGGCAATACTAAATCAAACACCCCTAATCTTGCTTGGCCAGGGGTCTCTCTTCCAGCAGCAGTTGCACTCACATGTTCCTGAATAGGAGGTGCTATTTCCAAACATTTAGTATAAAAGAAAAAAGCCCAAGGACATATTAATTAATTAAAAGTAATTTCTTTTTTCCTCCCCAAGTATACTTTTATATCCTTCCAGGGCAACCAGATAACACAATTTAGCTAGAAACAAATAAACATAAAAACCCCCAAATTATAAGAAAGACAAAACTCCGGGACGTTTTCTTTCCTTTTCCCACCTCTCATTAATTGCTTGGCTCTGGGAGGGAAAGGACTCCAATCCCAAGCTTTGCACAAAACTCATCCAAGAGTGAAGAGGGCAAGCTGAACACTGAGCCTCTCCAGCTGCCCTGGAGTGAATGGCTTTCTGAGGGCTATGAATGCTCCCTGTCTCGGCCCATACAATGTAGGTGTTACTGCTCACCAGGGGAAAAAACCAAAACAAGGATCACTTGAAGGGGAGCGAAAGTGTCCTGGGCAAGGGGGGAAGCACAGTCCCTCCAAAGGATGGAAAACTGTGTCACCTTCGTGTTGGTGAGAGGGGCTGGGCACAAAGAGTGAGGCTGGGTGGTGCTCTCTGAGCCTGGGGCACTGGGGGAGAAATATTCTGCTCCAAGTGAAATGGAAAGTGAGTTGGAAAGTGAGTTTTTTGGTGAAAAGGCAAAAAAGAAACCTCCCCAAACCCCGAAAGACAGAGTAGCACAGCTGAAGGTCCTTACTACTTCTTCTGGTTTTCATTTCACATCATTAATGTGCCTGCATGGCCGAGCACTTAATGAAATAATAGCCTTTGCTGTTTTCCTTCATTCATAAAATGGAGTGCAAAATTAAGTTATTACTGACTTTTCTGGAAGTGGGGTCTGCTTGCAGGGAAAGGAAAGCAGCTGGTGGTCACTGGGATAAAAATGAGCCTGCAGTTTTCTGGTGTGGTGCATTCACCTGTACATAGGAGAGAGACCTCATCTCATCTGGAGAGAGACCCAGAGATACAGAAGACATGGAGTAGCAGGACTTTTCTACCTTCATCTTTCAGCGCTAGTGCATCTGATTTTTTTTTTCCCAATGTTTGTTTTTCCCCACTCATCTTTCTATTTACCGTGCACCTTTGAGAACAAGGGAAGGGAGCATGGAAGGCAAGCTGGGTGAGATCAGATGCCTGCACTTTTAACTCTGACCTTGTTCAGTTTGTATTTAGGTCCTCTGAAGGCCTTTTGCATGACTTACTTTTGGTCTGAGCAGACCTTTACTCTTATGCCAGCACAAAGGGGTGAGGTGCAGAGCTTTCTGTGGCAAAAGCCCTCGCTGGGGCTGAGCAAAATCTCAGCTTTTTCAGGAGCACAGCAACACAAAAGATTTAAGGGGGGGAAATTGTTAAAAGGGAAGCCCTTTTCTCTTTGGATTGAATGCAGTGAGGAGATTAAAACTTTCATTTGAGATTTTGCTGTATTCATAGTAGTGAGGCCATGAATAGGTCTAAGTCAGAGCCCACAGTGGTTGTGGTGTGCCCTTTTATTCTCTGGCACATCTTCAGACACAGGTTGTTTTGCACTTGAAAGAGGTGAAAGAGGGGAATGTGGGATTTTGACAGCTGATATTGGCCTCTGAGCTCTTGATGGGGATTTTCTAATTAACCCCAAGGGCCCATCAGGTGGTCAAAATGGAATGATTTCTGTCAGGAAGGGCAAAAAGTTGGGATTTTCTTTCTTTTTTTTTTCTTTCTTTTTTTAAAATTTTGGACAAATACACTGGGGATGATTTTTAATAACATATGTACAATGAAACCAATTGTGAGGAGAATTTTGGACATTTTTAGGGCCTGAACACCCCTGAAGCTCAACGTTCCAAGGAAAACTTTCTCCCTTGTGGAGATGGCTTGGGCTTTATGCAGTAATAATAAAGCTAATTTAAGCGAATTTTGATCCCCATTACTTCCCACAAATCTTTACCACTGAGGCAATCTGAGGTGACACACTCCCAGCCTGTCCTCTCCAGCTGAGGAGACTGGGGGTGGTGAGTCCAAAGGAATCAGGATCCTCCCTTCATGGATGCAACAGGAAAGCTGATTAGAGAAGCAGCTCTAAAGCAGGAAGGTTGGACTGAATGTGTGATAATTTGTGTTCTACAGAAACCTTGCACAACTCCCCCCTGAAGTTTTAGAGGCAGAATGTGAGCAAGCCTGTCTCTGTGTGCCTGCACAGATTTTACAGCTCTGGTGATTCTACAGCATGAAGCACATGAAGTTTGAAGGCAGCTCCCCTGGTTATGTTGTCTCCTTCTAAATCCATGGTGCAGGATGGAGGATTAAGGTGCTAGGGAAAAAAATCCAGAGCTGTGAAACCTGTGAGTCAAGAAAGCTACCAGAAAGACATTGAATATTGATTTTGCATGCTGCTGAAAGAATGGAATTATAGCTTCACAATACATGACTCTTCACAGACATTTATATGGGATGGAGATACCTATGCATCCATATCTATATCTATATCATTTGTATCTATATATCTCTTAGGTCTAAGAATTGGTGTACAAACTTGGGTGACTTTTTTAAGATAGTATTAATTCACTTTTTTATATTTGGGGTATTTGCAAAGGAAAAGAGAAAAAGGCAGAAGGAACATGAAGAAGATGAAAAGGATCCTACTGTATGAATTAATCTAGAAGTAATAACAAATCTCTGCTTGTCATACACCTCAGAGCCAAGGGCAAAAAGTTGCAATAGTTTCATCTTCCAGTCATGGCAAAAGTCATATGGGACATCTCTGCCTTCTATGTTATCTCTCAAACCAGAAGTGCCCCTCAGCCACCACCCACATCAGTCAAGTTCAAACTTCACATGATTTGAAACTCATCTGAAAGAAATGCCCTGGGTCAGCCTTGGGTTTGTACTGAACAGGAACACAAATGCACTGAGGGAAGGAGTGAGAAAACAGAGGTGAATATACATAAATAGTAATTAGTAAAGAGTAAGTAAGTTTAGTGAAGAAAGAAATAGTAAGAATGCTGCTAGCAAAGGGTGGTAGTTGCAGAGAGTAAACAGAAAAATTAAGGACTTCAGAATCAGACCAAATGTTTCAAAACAGAACTTAAAACCAGGCAAAATTTGCTTTCACTCACATTTGGCCACAAGATGTTTGGAACAGGTCCAAAAAGGTTGGGGGTTTTCCTTCTTTTTCTAGAATTCAGTGAGTGCATTTTGAATGCACAGAGCCGAAAACTGTAGAGACTTGTCTGTTTCTGGGCTTATCTAATGCCTGGAGACAGAGGTGTATGATAACTCCCATAAAGTTAACTTCCATAAAGTTAACTTCCATAAAGTAAAAGATATGCCCTGTCCTCTGCTTCTACAGAACCATATTTACTTTAGCATGGTGTGTGAAATTTTAATTCAAAAGCCTGCCACACAGGGTGAGAACAATCTCATTGGGCTGTCAAGACCCAGGCAATTTTTAAGACTATGCAGGAATAGTATTTGGCAATTAAAAGAGGTGCTAAATAACTGCAAGAAAAAAAAAAATCTAAAAAATAAACTCAGAGTGAGCACTTTGAGAAGTCCAATTCCTCTACTTATTAATGCTAGAGGAGGTGGCCCTCCCAATGGAGATATTTGGATGTTTGGATAACATCTGACTGAATTATTATTTAATGGTCCTGAGAATATGAATGAATAGACTTGACTTGGCTCAGGAGCTTTATGCTCTACTTAGCCAGGGATTATTTTCAGAAATTTGATAAGATACAGACACTTATCCATCGTTACTGAAATAAAATGACTACTATTTCTTCTTGCCTAAAACATGCTGGAAACTGACTGATTTTTTTTTTCCCTCCAGTGTGGATCAGCATTGCAGTGTGCATGAACAAGACATTCATCTTGCTGACACATCTTGTTCCAGCTGTTGCTATGACAAATTGTTTCTGCTATAGTTCAGCTGAAGTGCTGCAGAAGTTTGTTCATAATGAATTTTAAATTGTTTCCTGAAGACAGCTTTAAATCAAAATCAAAGCCAGTGCTGCAAAGTTCTGTCAAGCATAGGCAAAGCAGAGAGAGGGACAAGAAATCTCAAGGTGGTTCCCAGTGCTCATGAATCTACAGACTCTGCTGAGTTTTTCAGCAGTGTTCTGCACAGTAATTTTGCCAGAACATGTAAGAAAGGAATGTTCCCTCTTGTGGGGGAGGATTTGGCTTCTGAAACAAAACTGCCCATCAATGAAATGCATTGTTTGAGAGCTGGCCTGTGGGTTTTATGAACACTCCAGTGTTTCATCCACCACTGACTGCTTCAGATCCAGGTCAAATTTCATATGTTTTGGCAGGGGTGGAGGGAGCAATGCTACCATAATGATGATGACAATGCTATGGGATATTAAAGGCCACCACATGCTCACTCTAAACTCATCAATTTTCTCCTCATGCTTAAGAAAAGCGGAAAGACCATATCTGTACTTGGAATGATTTATTAGGGTGGAGTTATCACCCTGTCCCAAGGGCTCACCAAGGCACTCCATGTTTATGGGGGCTTTCTTGCTGCTGGTATCCCTTGGCTGTGTAATATGCTTCTCCCCCAACTTGTCACTCTTGGTGCAGCTTTAATTCAAGTTTTATTTAGTAATCCATGAAGAAAAACAGCTATTGGTTCATAGAGTTATTACAGTATCAAAAAGGAAAGCTTGGGAGAGGTTACAACTCCTCTTTCATCTCCCAGTGAGTCTGAATAAAGCCATGGATTTGTGATTCTGAACTTTTGAATATGGCATACCTTGCCAATTAACATGATTAATTCCCGCCCCCCCCCCAAAAAAAATAATTCAGCTGCTTTGAAACAAACTGAGAAGAACTGAGACATTTTCTTATTCCTCTCCCATCCTTCTAGACCAAAGAGGTTTCATCCCATTTGCTGTCCCACAGGCATCTGCTTTCTGTTGTCCCAGGCATTCGCAGAAGTGAGAGCTCTAAGAAATCTCAAATCTTTCAGGGAGAAATATTTAAAATGGAATTTTGAAGTGGAAGTTCTTCAAGTTAACTTCCTGACTCTTAAGTGGTGGTGGAATCAAATTGTAAACAATGTCAACTTAGTGGCTTTAAAAGTGGAAGCTTTAATAGTGCTTTGGCAACTATATAAAAGTTCTTTTTGTTACTGGTTTTCCATGGGGATATAAATGAATTTGGTTTCATACCTGTTTTCTATGTGCATTTTTTTCACACAGCACAGGAGGTTTGTGCTTATTTGTAAACACTATTTATTTATTTTTCTTTGTTTGTATTTGCAGAGAGAAATGTAACAGCATCTGCTCAAGAAACAGCTTGGGAAAAATAATTTCAATGTATTCTCAGGGCACAAAATTGATGGATAGTGGGTTTTGTCCAATTCTGACTATTTTGTATTTTTTTGGATCCTGCTTCTTCTGGCACTTTGTCTGTCTACTCCAATTATCAGTCTTCCTGAATTAACTTAAACAGCTTTTAGTAAGAACTGAAACCTCTCAGAAATGAAACTGCTTTTCTCTTTCCCTGAGCACTACATCCTGATGTTCTATTTGTAGCTGTATTTCACATTATCTATGTCTTGTGTATATTAAATGTCCTTTTCCACAACACTTTCTGATTATAAAGGCTTATTCACACTTTCCACCTTAATCACTGACCCACCAGGAGATTAAGGCTCATCCCTGGAGTATTTGGTAAGCCAGCTAATTGCGGGTGAAATCAGTGGGCATTAGAGGAAGCCACAGGGCTTTGAGAGCTTGAATGGCTTTTGGGACAAGGAGAGTGGCAGTCACTGCTTGACAAAAAAATCCTGAGGTCCATGGGTGGTGTTTGCTGGTGGTGCCATTGCAGATCAATTCCTACTTCTGAAGGGTTTCTGGTCTGA
Organism: Petroica traversi; assembly: GCA_025920805.1. Taxonomy (NCBI): domain Eukaryota; kingdom Metazoa; phylum Chordata; class Aves; order Passeriformes; family Petroicidae; genus Petroica; species Petroica traversi. The sequence goes on along the minus strand of JAHLSL010000073.1, from coordinate 1,184,336 downwards.
CAGTGCTTTCCATGGCTTCACTTGTACAGAAAGAGGAACTTTGGTTGAGAACTTGCGGCCCTTCCCTTGTTTGCACTTGATCTAAGGAAACTCATTTATGGCAGTGGGAGAAGCCTTTGAATTTTCATGATGGGATAAAGGAGTGGAGCAAAACAGCAAAATCTATAGAAATATGCTTAATGTGCATGTAATGTAAGGGTGATGGTGCTGGGTGTGCAGGGGTGTGTGGAAGCAGATGAGGGCTGGGATAGGGACAGGGAGAGGGGCTCTGGACAAGGATGTAGTGGGGGGGAAAGGAGGGAATGGCTGAAAGGGGAAGGAGGATGGATTTAGATTAGATATTCAGAATAAATTCTTCCATGTGAGGGTGCTGAGGCCCTGGCACAGGCTGCCCTGAGAAGCTGTGGCTACCCCATCCCTGGAAGTGTCCAAGGCCAGGCTGGATGGAGCTCTGGGCAAGCTGGTTCAGTGGAAGTTGTCCCTGCCAGGTGGAGCTATGTGATAATTAAGAACCTTTCCAACCCCATAGAACCTTCAGTGGTTCTGTGAAATATGGAAGGGTTGGTGGAATTAACAGAAGGAAAAAATCTTGCTATAATGGATCACCCTTAGGGATAAAAAGCTGGTCTTAAACTCCCTAAAATACATCTATCATCTCAGCTCGGGCTTAAGCGGCTTCTTCGTCAGAGCAGCCACGAGAGGGCAACACGAGCATGAGCACAACAAAGAGAGATGCTGAGGAAGAAATCGGGGATGTAAAGCACAATTTGCAGCTCCTGCAGCGTTTGTGCAGCTTGCCTACAGCACAATTTGCAGCTCCTGCAGCGTTTGTGCAGCTTGCCTTGCCTTTGACTCGTATGCTGGGAGGGTAGGAAAGGACTTCTCCCTGTTTGGCGTTTGCCTTGGGCTGTGGGGAGCTGCTTAAAGCCTGGGGAGGTAATGCATGACTGGGTTACAGAGCAGAGTTTCACTCCTGCTTTCTCCAAGTGCAGAGGTTGTGTAAGATTTGGGATCTGGAGTGGTGGTGCTGCTTCTCTCTGGTTTATGGCAGACCTTTAGATGTGAGGTACATCTGTTTCTGGAGCCTTCTGCGTACATTCAGATTTTCAGAAAACAGCCCTGGTCCTCAGACCTGTTCAGAAAACCATTAAGAGGTGACTTCAACTAAAAAGAGAACAAGAAGGTTTTATAATTTTAAAAGAGTAGTAGTATGATAGCAACTGCCTGAAAATCAGGCCTATGTTTGCTTGGCTAAGAAGTTCAGGAAAATATCCCCAGCAAGGAAACTTTGGGATGCATCAGATTTGGGTGTCTGGTTCAGGAGAGCAGATGAAAAGTGGATCAGGGAACTGCAGCTGTTGTTGGGATTGAACGAGAAGCAAATTTGTGGCAAACCAAGTGCTGCCTTTAAACAAAACTGAAGATTTGGTTTGGGTCAGCCTGAAGCAACTGAACCACAGGAAAATTTGTTTGCCCCTTAATGAATGTGGGCTTGAGCTTCAGAGACATAAAGTCTTGCATTTGAGCCCCAAAGAGGAGGCAAATGGTGGTAGGTTTGCCTCTGATGGTGTTTTCAGTAGCTGCAGCTGAGTTATCCAGGCCATGGCAGAGAGTCTGTGACTGTGTGACTCCTTCCTAAATACTTGTGCACCTACTGCACAGGTAAGACATATAAAGATGAGTGCGTTCTGTCTGCCAGGGGAAAACATACCTTTGTAGCAAATCTGAAATCTAGAAATTCATGTGAGACTGCAAAATTTTAAGAAATTACAAATTATTACTAGGATTTCAAAGAAATAGCTGTAAATATTTCCTGCCCTGATAAATTCGAGTTAGGAGAAACTGTGTTAATATTAGATTGATTTTACATTTTCACTGTGATTCTTTGCAACCATTCTTTTAAAATCAGGGTGTGCCCTTAATGGAAAGAATAATTTAGGAAAGAAAATAAGAGAGAACAGATTTTCCTGGGGTACCCTTAGCAGAGGAGAATGTTTGAAGTTGCTATAATGGAAAACTTTCCAGCAAAGCTATCCCATCCTTTAGGGGGTAGCACTTCTAATTATGACCAGATTGCTGGTCTGTGATGTAAGCTGGGTGCTGGCAGAAGGGGACAGGGCTCGTGTGCTTTGCTCTGTAGCAGAGAAATCTTTGCCCCCAGGCAGAGAACACTGACACACAAATTACGGGAACATTCTTTGTGGGAAAGAACTCCCAGTGACAGGACAGCTGGACTGGGGACTCAGCCAAGTGCTCTCCCCCATCTGAGAGGATCCTGGTAGGCTCTTATAGTAGGGTGTTCACCTGGATTCATTCTCTCCAGTTTGCCTTCTTATTTCATTTCTCTTGGTTTTTCTTTTCCTAGACTTCCAGTTTTAATTTTAGCCTTTAATGTTACTCATGGAATTCTTCATGTAACAAATGTTTCAACCAATTCTTGATTCTTTCAAGAACTGCCCAAGGTGCTGTCATATGTGGCTGTTGGGCCTCATTTATTTATTCACCTGGCCACTGTATTGGAGCACGGTGTGTGAAGAGCCCTGTGCAGCTGCGGGACCAAACCAGGTGTGCCAGAAGATGGGGAATGGGGTTGTGAAGCTCCCAGATGCCCCTTGCTAGGTTGTGGGGAGCTCTGGAAAAGGGCTCCCCTGTTATCCACACTCTGCTTTCTCTGGATTTGTGTCAGCAAGAAGCCCTGTTCCATTGTTTTTTATGGAGCCTTGCAGTCACTCTCCTGTGTCAGGTTGAAAGGTGCACCTCAGCTGAATAAGACAGTGGAATTAATGGACCTAATACACTGTCTCTTCATATCTTAATTATTTGTGTGACTATTTCCCTTTGACCTTTCTCCATGGGCATCTATTTGATGTATTCATGCAAAGAGATGTTTTGCACAGAGGGAGAAAAAAATGTTCACCTGTTCAAAAAGCTGCCACCAGGACACAGATACAAGCAGAGATTCTTTCTGTCATCACCACATTATTTTCCTGAACACACTGTAATTTCATCAATTTTCCATGCTTATGGTCATGAATGCTTGACATTACCATGTCTTTGCGTTAACAAAAAAGAAATTTCATGGCTTGAGATTTCCCTGGAAGAATAGGGAGAGCGTGAAAAGCCAGCCAAATTGAGGAGAGCTGCAGTGCCCTTTGTTCCACAGCAAGATGGTGTTGTGAAGAAATTTGTATTGTATGTTTTGGGTTGGTCATCAGTTACATGTTTAGAACAAACTAGAAGTCATACAGTTTTTTTCTGCTTAAACTGTTTGCTACTTTGCATCTGAGTGGTGGTTTATTATATCTTAGAGTATTGGGATTAAACACCAATGCAATGATCAAGGTTTTGGGTATTTGAGAGACACATATATTTGCAAGGCTAGATCTTGCTCATCATGGAGGTTGGACTAGAGGATCTTTAAATGTGCCTTCCAACCCAAACCATTCCATGATTCTTCTTTCAGGCAATTTGAATAAACGTGGGGCTGTGTTGGTTAGTGCTAGGTAGATGTAACTCCAAATATTTCCAGGTAACATATTTTTCCAGTGCATTACAGGGACAATCTGCAAACAGCACCCTAAGAAAAGGCATGTAGGATTGGATGGATATGACATTTCTTTACTTTGCAATGTTGATTTCATGTGCCTGGCAGATCTGATCATTACCTGAACCCATAATAATCATCAGGATGCTTCTGAGTGCCCTTAGAAAACTTCAGACTTCTTGTAACCCAGGTTACGTTTTCTTCTTTGCTGATCTCTGACACAGAGGTGATGGTGATTCTGTTAGAGTTGCCCTTGCACTTTCCTGTGCCTCTGTGAAGGGAGTACATGACATTGATTTTGTACTTGGTGAAATTATCCTGACTGGCTGGCACAAGGAGGAAACTGAGCCAGTCTGGGGGAGCATTCCTGTCTATTTTTACGGAGAATGTGGAAGGCAGAGTAGAGCCTGTAGAGTCCTGTTTGACAGTGGGAATTTGATAGTACAAATATCCTTTCCCAAACCACCAGACATTTTTGTGTTAAAGAATTGATAAGAAGAATTAAGACCTCAATAAATCCTTTTCAGAATGTGCTACGCTTCTTGTTTGCTAACTAAGAGGGTGTTGGGCGTTTCTAGCAGAAGTTTTATTTAATTAATCAGTTCATGGCTGAACAGGGAAATTCTCTCAGCTGTTAATCAAAAGGATGGTCTGAGTAAGAGGAAGAAATGGATCTCACTTTTCGGAGGCAACAACACAGACACAACAAGTGTGAGACAGAGAGCACTGCCCTGCTTGCTGGCAGACAGCTGGGTATTTCTTTCCAGTTGAGACTGGAAGGATCAGAGCTGGCTGCCTACACTGCTGTGCCGGGGGCATCAGGAGCAGCTTCACTCAGGTCAGCTGTAACTAAAACATAAATCTGGAGTGAGCAAAAGCATTGCAGGACCTAACAAATATCTCCTGTGGGAAGACTTGAGCTACAATTCTGCATAAAAGTTTTTCTCTCTGTGAAAATAAAATTAAATCAGACTCCCACATTCATTCCTCTTGTCTGACATCTGAGCCTTGATTAATGTCCTGTTTCTTCCCTTTCCATAATCTTTCAGCACTGTGCAAAAAATGCTAAATGGAAACACAAACTGCTCAGATAGCTACTCCTGTGCTATACTAAGGATAATGTCACCAAAATATTGTTAGGGACGGTAGGAAGAGTGAGCTTTTACAGATGATTGTACTGATCTCCACCACTTGTGGAGCTTTTGCTTCAAAGTCCACAGTTCCACAGGAAGGATTTAATACTATCCCTTCAGAAAAAGTGGCTGCTGTTCCATTTAGGCTGATATGATCAGATTTACCTCTGTCTTGAACATTTGCTTGGAATTGCTCTTATTGCACTTAGTGGGGGCATAAGAAGATGTCTAGGATCAACATGCGGGAACACTTCTAGGACTAATTTGTAAATGCTTTTTATAAAGCCATGACGGTTTGCTGTCTACCACATTTGGTATGGTTGCAAGGAATACTTGGGAATGGGATGATTTTGGCCTTTGGGCATGGAATGTACTGGCATAAAGAGCCCCAGGCACTGTTTGGTGGGAATGGGGGATGACCCTCCACCTTCCCTTTGCTCCCCATTACCTTTCTCTTGCTCATCCTTCCACCACAGTGAGAGCACCAAAGCAGGGATTCACCTCATGCTGGATTTTGGGCTGGAATGATAATGGCTGAGATGTGACTCCACAGGGACAAAGGAGATAAAAAGTTTCTTCACTCATTGCTGAAATAGGCAATTCTTACCTGAATTGGCAAGACATAGGTTAAAAACCAGCCTTATGTCTCCCCAAACTATTTAGGGTCCCAGTAATTAAGATTTTTATTGATCTTTCTCAGCCCTGGTAACATCTATGGAAGTATGCATGGTGCTGCTCAAAACTCATTGTAAAATAGTAAAGTAAATAAAAGTATGCAATTAGATTGTGGTGGATGAAAGCGTGATATGACTACAAGGATACAAAAATACTCTTTTTGAAGTAATGAACTCATAATTCTTTCATGAGTTATAGTTAATAAATACTATGAGCTGCTTGTACAAGCACAAACACAAAGATACTTAAGCACACAGTCATATTCTAAATTAACATGCATGTGCAGGGGTGCTGCTGACAAAACATAACCAAATTAGAAACATGTGTATGGCGAAAAGTCCTCGGGTTTTACATTTTAGAGATAAAAATGAAAATTCTCTGGGAAAAATGAGTCCATCCATTAGGATGGAGTATCAATTGAATCTCTAGCACAATCAGACCAGTGGGGAATCTCAGCATTGTCCAGCTGCTCTTTGCTACTGAAAATGTCGTTCCACTTCCCATGTTCAAAGCAGAGGCTTTTTCAATCCAAATATTTATGTCAAAGGAATTCTGCCTGATTTATATCCTTATGTAACAGAATGCCACAGAATGCTTGTGTCTATTAATTTCTTTTAATTATGAAGTTCACTTCTTATTTTGTTTACTATATTCCTTTCTATTTATTTCCTTTTTTTGTTGCAAAGCCTGAATGTATACTAGAACACATTTTTCTGTATGTTCTATTACAGAAAGATAATAGTTTATTTTTTTCAAGGGCATTTACAATTTTTGCAGATAAAACATCAAATTAATTACTTGCCTTTATGTACATTATTCACATATTTGTATTTTGTGACCTAAACTTGAATTTCACAGCTCATGTGAACCTGATGGCCCACAGGGTCCTGATTTTTAAAATTATTATCATCATCATCATCATCATTTTACTTTATTTTATTTTATTTTATTTTATTTTATTTTATTTTATTTTATTT
>JAHLSL010000073.1:1160353-1177997 GCA_025920805.1 Petroica traversi | reverse complement strand
TTTATTTTATTTTATTTTATTTTATTTTATTTTATTTTATTTTATTTTATTTTATTTTATTTTATTTTATTTTATTTTATTTTATTTTATTCCTGGTTATAATTATTGCTTACTTATTTCAGCAGTTTAAAACAAGAACAGGATTTTAAATAAACTTTACAAGTTGGCAATTTCACACTCTTGCACAGCAGAGACCTGTTGATGATCAACTTTGCTATCTTTTCCTTTGTTTTTGTGTGCTTCATATACAGAGTGCCTGTGCTTCATAAAAACTTCAACGTTTCAAAGAAGACACTCACTGCTGTCAAGTGACTTTATCTCCTGGTAGACAGAATTTCATCAGCAGTGTCTGAGAAACATAGAGTTGTGTGGGTTTAGGGTCCTCTTTTATGTTGTTTTGTTTGTGTGTTTTATTCTTTGTTTTTTAAAGAGTTTTGTGAAATCTATTATTTTCTTTTCTTCTCCCAAGAAACACAAAGATATAAAAAAGCCCACTGAAAAGTATTAAAATCCCTCATGCCTAGAATGATCCAAATAGGAAATTTTTAGCAGGTTCTTCAGGTTCTTGTGACTTGTAAGACAGTTCTGTGGATCATAATTGCTTAGTACATTTAATAAGTTGAATTTAATTTGCTTTCATAAATTTAATATGAAGCAAAAATTGTAAACCTCAATGCTAATGCACCAAGAGAAGTGCTAAAGCCCACAGCCAAAGGGGAGAAGAGAGGCTAATTGAACCACGGTATAAATCAAAAGTAATCCATCCTAAATTCTTGAAAAAGACCTTCTTATTTAATGTTGGTGGTGTGATTCAGAAGAAGAGCATGAGGAATTGTCTCAGGTTCATTGTATTGGCTGGACAGAGGCTCTGAAGGGGTGGAACTATTCTGCTTAGGATGTATTTTGTGGTGGCTCAGCCTTCAAATGCTGAGCCCGACTTTGTGCAGCCTCTGCAACACCAGAATGGGGGATCCCGATGGAAAATCATCCCTTGGATTCCCAGCTATCCCGGGCTGAAGGCTGTTCCTACCATAATCTAGCTCTGTATCAAGACTTCCCAGAAGTAAATGTTTGCAGAATCCACAATTCCATCCAGTCTATCAGAGTTCATCATTCTCAAAGCAGGCTCTCATCTCACCAGCATCCCCAAAAATTCTCAGCTGAGGAGAAGATTTTGGGCTACAGCCACTGCCTCACTGATTTGTAAAGGCTGTAGCATATTTTAGATAATAACAATAATAGTAATAATATATTTGTTCTTCCTTTGATGACTGCAGAACCCCCTGGATCACAGGAGTGATGCTGTAATACTCATTTGCATACTGATTACGCTGCTCTTTTGCTCTCAGTTATAATGAGACTAGATGCAGAGAAGAAAACCTGCCCTGTGTTTTACAGAGTATTGAAATACACTTAAAGGAAGCAGAATACCAAAACCTGCCCCATGTTTTACAGAGTATTGAAATACACTTGAAGAAAGAAGAAGATAACAAAAGAGTTAGATGCTGGTTCTCTGCTGTACTCAGTGCCTCAGTGACTCTACTTTTTTGAAATATGAGAGGAAACAATGTGAGGTTTTTAAAATTTTTATGTAGCAGCAACTCTTTGTATTTAAAAGCACAGCCAGCCCAAGTGGCAATGGCTTATGTTGTGACGCTGGTAGGGAAACACAACAAATATTTGCACTCATTTGCTGGCACTTCCTAACAATTAATTGGCGCTTGACAATTATCATGGCCTGATATTTCTGTTGAATTAGCAGAAGTCAAAACAACGTGACTGAGCCACCCCCAAGTGCAGCTGCAAGGCTGAGAAATTCAGTATGTTGGCATGAAATTAGCCCAGTCTAAAGCCAGAAAATGATGGGACCGAGATGGAGGTTTATTGCATAATTAGTTAAACAATATTTTATCCGCGGGTTTTACCAAACTGTAGGACAGGCATATCTGTTGTAATTATATTTTACATCTGTAATGTGACACGTTAATGAAATGTGTCACTACATTGGTGTTAGGATCCGTTTCATTAATGCAAAAGACTTTTGTTGTATGCTTTACATTTGGAAACAGATTTAAGTATTAAGTGGCTAATGTCTGCAGCCGGGGAATCCTTTCCGAATTTGTAACACTGACCAGAACAGACCGCATTACACTCTCCAAATGGTGCGTTTTTGCATTTGAATGTCTGAATTATCCTGGTTTCTTAGAGACGACCACAACACCAACATCTTAAATCCTCAAAATATTGTCCGCTTCATTGAATGCTCATGATCTAAGCATATGTGTAATTATTCTGTAATTCTCCCCAAAATGTGATTCCTTGGAAATGCATACTAGATCTCCCCCATTGTAGCTGCAATGACTATTTCTTTGTGCCCGCTTCTTTAAATACGGTCACAAGGAAGTCTGTGTGCCTTGGTGCACTGCATGTGGAATGATGTTTTTTTTTCTTACCCTCCCCTCCAACTCCTAGTACACCCATCAGGAGAAAAAATAGAAAAAAACCCCTCCAAAAACCTCCACCAAAAACCTGCTTCATTTGTTTCAGGGCACAGAACAAGGTCACAAAAAGACCATTTAAGATAGTATACATACAGCAGTAATCTTTCTGACAAGAAACAGCCTAATACCATGCACAATGGCCTTAGGGTCAGGCAAGTATACAAAATTAGAATTTGCAAGAGTTACCAAACCTGGCTACCATAACATATGCATGTGCACACTTTGGCAGAGGGCAGAGGGGAATCCCATGCACCTTAAGCAGATTCTCAGCACACACTATGAAAAAGTGAAGATGATTTTTCAGAAATTGCTGTTAGTGCAAAATATAGGTACTCTTAAAAAGAAAATCCCATTTGTCTGCAGGAAAAATTCAATTTTGTTAATTTTAAAAATTAGTGTTTACGCAGTAATGCAAAAAAATTTATATGCATTTTTTACTGAACATTTCCTTGCTTTTCAATCACAAGAAGAAAGTTCTTTGACAGCAAGATTGTTGCAGACACCAGAGATGCAAAGGCTGAGATCTCATTAATTGTTCTAGTTCACAAGTGCCTTTACCAGTCCATCTTTAAGGGAGCTGTATGTAAGATTTGACCTCTAAGTCCTTTGCAGCAGTTTCTCTTAACAGCTTCAATTAAAACAAACAAACAAACAAACAAACAAACAAACAAACAAACACCCCCAACAACTTTCTGGGTCTTTATTTGTTTAAAACTTAATAGTTAATTCTTTCATTTCAAAGGAAAAAAATTCAGTCAGAATCAGAAATACATGAAAACAATGAATTACTTAATAAAATCAAGTAGTTACAAAATATCCTGCAAATTTTGAGCTTTGTTTATATAGAAATGTCCCTTGTTAAACATATTTTTCTCACATTTTTCAGGTTAAAAAAATCCAAACCAAAAACCAAAACACTTTAAAGGTGGGAAAACATTTTATTGATTGATATTGGAAGGGTTTTCTGAGAAGGTTTTATAAAATTATGTTTGCTTGTTTCTCAAATCAGGTATTATTTGGGATAAATACTATGCAAAATCTTCCACACTAAGAAAGGTACATATTTAGAGGTTAATTTTTCTTTTTGTCCTCTAAAATTATTAAGCTCTAAGTCAAGGAAAACAGGTTTAGCTGGAGAAATAAAATATGTATTGATACATGCAAAGAAATTTGAGCAAATTAAAGCTGTGTAAAATAGTTCCTGCACTGACTCAGTGTAAGAACTCCTAGCAGGTGCTGCAATGTCTGGCTCTTTGCACCATTTCACCTTATTTTAATACTCAGTTTGAGTATTAATAAATTTTCATTTTTTTCCAGTGAGATTTTCACAAGTAGAATTGAAATGCAAAATACATTTCTAGCATTCAACCAAGAAAGAATTCAAAAGACTGAGGAGCTGCAACAAATGGTTTAGAGCTGCTTTGGCTTTTACCCTTTAATTGAATAAAAAGTTGCTGTTTAGACTGTGTTGAACAGAAATTGGCTGAGGTGGATGGTTTCAGTTCAGTTATTGTGTGAGGCTAAACTTGTGCTACACCCAACAGGTGAGTTCCTGCACTTGTATTCTCAGGCCACTGTTTCCCCATCACACTTCCCTTCTGTTGGAGTTGTCCTTCATGTTCCCACCAGGCTGGGCAAGGTAGGAATTTGTACAAAGTCCAACCCTGGTGCAGCTCTCTGACACACCATGGACTCATCAGGCACAAAGCTCTGCCAAAACAGGCATTTCTGAGAACATGGTGGTGCTTGGAACCTGAGCTGGCAAAGCCATCCAAGAGCGGCCTCTGAGCAGGTCATTCCCTGCTGTACCTTCTTCCTCTGCCTCCAGGCAGGGAGAGAGTTCCCAGTGCAAGCACATAATTAATTCCAACCATGCAAATTCGGTTTGGGAACTATGAGCTAAAATCCTGACCCTGGGAAGTGGATGGCGAAATGCTGAGTGGCTTGAACACAGCTTGGATTTCTCTTGGAGTTCCTAAGGCTGCTCCCTGCTGAAATAAAACAACTGGGACTGAGAGCTCTGTGTGCCACAGGACTGCAGGAATGGGAATATATAATTCGCTTTTGTACAGCTAAAACATCAAAATCAATATATGAAGTGCAAGAGTGAATTTTTTTCTATGCTGTTAGATATGTTTTTATTGTGAAATGAAATAGTGACTGAGAAGTGGCTTTCGTTTTAACAGAGCACTTTTTCATTACTGCATTCCTCCTCTCACACTTTCCCCTGTATCATTACTTGCAATATCTTTTTCCTAAAACCCTGAAACGTCATCTGAATGAAAATTATCCGAACAAGCAAGGAAAGTACCTATAAATAAACATTTGGCAGGAATCTTCGATACTGTGTGAATGTTGATGGCAAACATTTTAATGAGGCCAGCCTTGGGTTTAAAAAAAAAAAGAAGTTGATTGTAAATCAGTAAAATGTGCTGGGCTTTCTAAGCTCTGAGTTGGCAACAGCTTGTTGAGAGTAAATCCTCTCATGGAAGGTTTTGCTAATCTGAATAAATTCAATTTCAAAATCCTTCCTTGATCTAAGCTTGCTTAAGCTCCCACCAAGGCCTAAGGACCCTGAGGGTCAATTCCAATAACAAAAGATAAGAAAAATCTGCCCTTTCTCATATCTCTTTGCAATACACTATAAGCTGTTACCTCACTGCAAAAAATCTTTGGCTTTAATGAAGTTGCCTTTTGATACTTGCTGAGGATGAAGTTCAATGTTTCCCACCCTGGTGCCTGTCTGTGCTGCTGCTGCCACCCAGCACCAGTGTCACAGAGCCCAGCTGGCTGCTCCCCCTGCAGAACTCCTGAAACCACGACACTGAGCTGCACAGCTCTAAAAGTATACATTAAATGGAGCTTTACAAAACAGATGGGAGGGGCAGGGGAGCAGAGGGGGTGTGGAGGGGTGGTGATAACTGATACCAGGCTGGGCAGTCTGCACATTTTTTTTTTAATATAAAAATTTGTAAAAGAGAAAGTTTAGCTCAAAACCCAATCAAATTTTGGGGCTGGGCTGTGATTTATGGACATGGGCTGTGCAGGTGTTTTACAGATACCTGTTACTTCTGGATGTTGCATGAATGACTCTAAAGTGAGAGATGCAAACAGAACTTGTGGTTGGTTGAGTTTTTTCCCCCCAATAATCCTCTGTTGCATTCTCCTTTTAATTTAGGCTTTTTTTATGTTGAGAAGTCATTTATGTGAAGACTGTTAGACCGCATCTCATTGCAGTAATTGGATGAGTAATGTAAAAATCACCCACACTGGAGCTTTTGAATAGCATCACATACTGAGCAGCTCTAAACTGGTTGTAATCTTGGGCAGAATCAGTCTTGTTGAGTTTATTGGGGGTAAACATGCTCCCCTAATCAATTCCATTATGATAATTAAACTTCTAAAAGGACGTACCAGAAGGATTTAGTCTCTTGGTCGGATATTCTACCCTAACACATAACTTCAGACAGCAGAGAAGGGAATGATTACAGACAACTGCAGACACAGCAGGCAAAGCAGAATCTTTGGTGGCTGTGACATATCTGGTGGGGAGAGGTACTTCATAGACTTTGCAAATCTGCTCTGTCTCTGGGTGAAGGATTTGGAAAATTCACTCCATCTCTGGTTAGCTCAAGAAAATAGATTAAAAGACCTAACAATTTTTGGTAATATGAACCCAAATTTTCTGATGTTTTATTTGCCTGGGTGTTGGAGGAAGATCTGTACAAAATCGAGTTGGAACTGCATGTTCCTGGGTACGAGTTTATTTTCTTATGCCTCTATTTCTGTAAAATAATTTTCTCCTTATGTTTAGGAGGCTGGGCTATTTTAGCTTGGTAGATGAGGCTGTAGTTGTGTTCACTGTTCAGTTAAGCCCAATTGTGATCCTTCCCGTGGCTTGTGTCAAGCATTGGCACTGCTGCAGCACCAGCACTCCTCCTAGTGCCTGGTAACTTCTCACATGCAAAACAATATTAAAGGTTTAAATGGGAAGAATATTGATGGTGGTATTGACTGATCATGTTGCATTTGGGTTAATGTGACTGATGCTCCTACATCCCATTTCTGTCACTGATTCAGCTTTCTTGGCTTTTAGACATTTGTTTTGACATCCTTCAATTGAGTCTGCTTGCTCTACAGATTATTCCCTTCCATCCACATTTCTTTTGTAGCTCAGCCATCCTCAAGTGACAAATACAGGGTTTTAACCAAACTTAATTTGGGCCTTTAGATTAAACCTTTAAAATAGGATAATTATTTCTATTGTCTCTATGGTACATCCATATCTTCACTAAAGAGCTTTCTTTGTGCCTTAAAATGTATTTCTGTCAGATACAGTTAGTATGGAGTGATCATATTCAAACTGTAACCAATTTCATTTTCCAATGCCAGTTTTGTTTTCTAATTTTATGTTGAATATGAATAATAAGAAAAATTATTTTGCCTTGCTGTTTAATGATTCAGGCAGTGTCTTGAAGCTCTGTTTATACACAGCAAAAGCTGCACTGCAGCTGAAAATGCTGATTTTTGCAAATAGCAGTCAAATCTGGGCAAGAGACGTACTTTGCTTTATTTTCAGTTATCTTTTGGATTGAACCAATTTATTAAAAACACATTAAAAATGAAGCATGAATGCAGGCAAACACAAATACAGAATGGTTCCTTATTAGGGGTTTGTTTGTCACATGCAGATGAGATACAAGAAGCTCCTGAGATGAGCAGCTGAAAACGAGTGTCAGTGTCAATTCTGAGTGCCAAGACCAAACATCTAAATCTGGGCATGAGAAAACATCACAGGTTTTTATAATTCTCTGTGGGCCACAGATAACTCTCCTGTAATGTCACTGCAACTTTCAAAAATTGCAATAATTAGCAATGAAAGCTGAGAAATTCACTTTCTGGTTTCTCCTTTTCAGTGGATGATCTTATTAGATTTCTATTTCTAAAACTTCTGTCATGTAGAATTAGTTTTTAAAGACAGACATTGGTCAGTAGTAAAATCTTTCCTGTTGTGGGTATGGCAGGATCATGCAAAGAGTTGTATGATTTTATTCCCTCCCATTAGCTGCAGTATTGAGGCAAGGGAATGAGCTAACTGACCTTTCAAGCTACCCAGTCTCAGCTGAGAAATCTGTATTTTTTTTATTATTCTTTTTCTAGTCCCCAGTTCTTGGAGTCATATAGTTACAAAGAAGCTGAAGCCTTCTTTCTTTTTTCTTTTAAATGTATGCTTTTGGCTCTTTTGATTGTGAAATAAATCTTGAAAGATTTATTGAAGGTGTATTTTAGGGGCAAAGATCAAACGGCAAATAACAAGAACTTCTGTTTTGTTTTTTTTTAAATAGGTCTATTTTTGAAGGCAGTCACTAATTTTCATAATTGAGTGTACAGAGTAGATGACATAGTAATGCTTACAAACAGATTTTCTTATCATTTTATCTGTTCTGTTTCAGATAAAGATAGTATTATAAAGTATAAGGGCTAATTAAAAGTCATCTTTTTTTCCATAGTGAGGACTGGGCAAAGATTTGATACAAACTGGACAGTGTAAGAAGCCTAAGGGTGATTTGCACCTTGGGAGGTAGAACATGCTCAGTACTCACCTTCTGATACAGAGAAATAACCAGATCCTGGAAAAACCAGGAGTGAGGCAGTCAAAGTAAAACATCTGTTTACAAATGAGATTTGTTATCAGCTGGAACCTCCAGCTTTGGTCTTTCTTCATTCCCCATGAACTCCCCTTCAGGGTCTCTTCCCTGGGACTGTAAGTCCATGAATTTTTCTTTCAGACTCAACATATTAGCAATTTCTTACAAATTCATCCAAAGTGTTGATGTTTGGAAAAAACAACAGGCCTGAGAACTCAAAAAATTCAAACTTGACCATAGATTTCAGTGAATCTGAGATATTGTTTGTTCTTGGTAGCCCCTTGGTCTTCCAACATCACTTTGTTATAACTTTCCTCTCACTGCTATGTAGTTGTTGTTTTTTACTGTTCTTCTGAGATTTTGGGAAAACACAAAAAGATCTGATTCTACCAGAGGTCTTTTAATTATGCACAGATCCCTCACTCATGAAAATCCACCTTCTCTTCCATCTCTAAGGAAACTTAATTCCTTTTTTTGTGACATCTTCTCTCTTGAAATAAATTCCCTATGACATGGCAAATTCATTTTACTTTTCCCTTATCTTAAATAGATATATAGCAACAATGATCCCCAGGTGGAAAAGTAAAAGCTCAATAT
Organism: Petroica traversi; assembly: GCA_025920805.1. Classification (NCBI taxonomy): domain Eukaryota; kingdom Metazoa; phylum Chordata; class Aves; order Passeriformes; family Petroicidae; genus Petroica; species Petroica traversi. Next base: position 1,169,251 of record JAHLSL010000073.1, on the reverse strand, counting down.
ATGTCAGGCAGCACTCAGAACCCATCCCTCAAGTCCAGCATGATTTTCATGTTAAGGAAGAGAGGTAGATACCAGAAAGATATTTTAACTGTATCATTAATTAGACTTTCCTGTGTTAATTAGAAAATTTGCATTGTTAGACCCCTAAGACATTAATTTGACCATCAGTAATGCAAGAAGACATGAAGAGCAGCACCACAGCAAACAGGAGTGTCTCTACACCAAATTTTTAGGGCCAGAAATGATGGGGAGCACTGTCAAAGCTTCTCCATTAATGGTATTAATGGTAAATAAAGGCAAAGCTTCTCCATTAATGGTATTTATGGCAAATAAAGGCTGCATTCATCAGACAAAAACCCACCAGGACAGGTGTCCAAAGGCCCATCTCAAGGGCCCATCTCAAGGGCCCATCTCAAGGGCCTTTATAGCTGTTGGAGAGAAACCAGCACATCCAGGTCTGTGATTCATCAGCACAGGCTGACATTTCAAACAGAACAGAGGAAAACACCATAAAAGAAGACATTTCTCTCTGCAGACCAGGCCAGTTCAGATGCACCTGTCTATCCTACAGACCTCAAAAGGTAGCAGGTGAATCTCAACCTAAAGCCTTTGCTGGTAAGATAGGTAGAGAGCTCTATATTTTAAGCAGAGACTGTGTCAATGAAAAGACAGACAAACCATTTTTGAGCATTTTGCAATTAACCCTGCAACTTTGATGTACTTTGCTACATCAGGTTTTACAAGCAGTATTCCTATAAACATAGTAGGAAAGCACTTGGGCACATAATGATTATTTAAGTTTATTGTTGACAGTTCATGTAAGCTCAATGCACATTTCTTAAAAAAATAAATAAAAATCACAGCACGAATTACAACCTTGTTCTTAAACTTGCACTTTTGAGTCTTTAATGTGAGGCTGGCAGGCTTTTACTGTCACTGTTGAGCCTCTGCCACATCATAACAGGAATCCAGAACACTTTGTTCTTGTGAGTGGGAAAAAAAAAGAAAGAAAAAAGAGAGAAGTTCATCCCATTGCCTTTATTACTTTACCACCATTCAAGTACAATGAGAATGGCCAAAAAGCTTGCATGACAACCAGAGTGGGTAATACATGAATAGGAGGTGTAGTTTCTTTACTTCTCTATGACAGAGCTGAACAGTAGGCTGGGGAGATTTGGGGCTTTTTTTCTGTAGGGTTTTTTTCCTTCTTTTTCCTGATTCTATTCTTCTTTATAACTTCTGTCAGAGAAATCAGCCACGAGAACAAAGGTTTGCTACAAGTGTCACTCATTTTGTGCTAACATTTACCAAGAAGTCAGGATTCTACCAGAAGTACACATTCCATATAATAAATATTTGAGACAGAGTGTGGGTGTGTACAGCATGCAGTCGTGGTCCCTTTGAGAAGAACAACAAACTCCATAATAATTCCCATACCATTTTTTCCCCCTCTGGTTATTATTTTGGTTTTTTTCCATAAGTTTTAGCAGTTTTCTCTTTATTCCAAAAGTAGTTTACAATAGATGGTATTATGCTATTTTTTTAAAAGCAAAATAACTGGTCTTTTGCAAAGGCATTGGTGTATGCATGTTCCAGAAATGAATAATGAATGATGAAATTTATATAAAAATTTTATTCTGTGGCAATAACAAATTGATTGGGTGAGAACCTTCACTTCGTATTTCCTTGGACACATCAGAAATTGATTCTCAGATTTTTCTTAGTTTTGTTGGATATATTTCAAAGTTTTGCAGCAATATCTGAGCAGGACCATAATGAATACTTATTCTCCTGAATTTAAAGTCAACTTTGTTGTCAACATTAATTTTGTGTGCAAGGAACAGATGATTTATTAGTTGTTCTCAAGATAAACACTAACTGTGCTGATGCTGTTAGTGGAATCATTTCCTACTGGTGTAAGACGAATTTTAAAGAGTAAAGTAACTGAGAGTACCACATTGTTAAGAGTTTCCAGACATTTTTTCATAAGTTCATATGCATTTTAAAATTGCATATCAACTAGGATATGACAATCTTAGCTATTTGAAGTAGGTTTGAACGCTGTTTATGAGTAGCAGCCTGAAAATCTTAAAACACATTTTTTGTAAGGATCTTACACCTTCAAGGCAATCAGTTATTTCAGTCTTTAAAATATGGAGGTTTGCACATGCACATTGGAGCACTGGAGTCAGCTACCTGATGACCTCTCCTTAAAGAACCCCTCTGAATATTTTCTGAAGTGATGCTGAGAGATTTACTATTATGTTCATTAAAGTAATTAGAAAGATTTAACCCAGTTTCTCATTCTATTTATTTTTTTTTAAATTATAATCTTTACAAGGAAACGTATACACAGATGTTGTGGGAGTTTGGGAAAAGAAAAAAAAAAAGAGGGGAAAAAAGCCCTTACGTAGCTGACAGCGTGACAACTTTGCATATGTGTGTTAACAGGAGAATGTGCTGTGTTTAGGATGAATGGAGAAGCGGGCCTAAATGACTTTCAGATTAGCTGGAACAGATGGAAGGGTCACAGTTGAACAACTTTACACAGGAACATAAAGGCAATGTTCAAGTGGAGTTCATTGCCTCTGACAGATACTGTCAATCAAACAGGGGACTCTCAGTTAACCAGCAGCCTGTCCTTTTAAAGATTAAATTAAAAAAAAAAAAAAGTATTGTGAGGCGCTGACTGGAGTTTATCTGGTCTACGTCAGGCATAAACTCCACCCTGAGTGACTAGCATTTTCAAATCAAGCACAATGAGCTGGGGATGTTTTGAAGAGAAGAGAGTTACAGGCTGCTCTGGGAGGCAGGACTATGATATCATTTCTACAAAGTGCAATCTGGTTCATGCCTTTCTAAGGTTATGTGTCAGGGTTTGGTAACTAAGGATCCCTTGCTGATATCCTGGATGTCAAAAATTAAATTATCCTAGGTAGTGTAAAGCAGACCAGGTCAGTGGCAAGGATGGAGGTGAGTTAGATGTGGAAGATGAAAAGAGGAACTTATTTTCTTAGGCTGAAAATAGGCACCTGAAAACCTTGTTCATGTGAAGTTTCTTATACTCCATTGCTGGCACACACTCAGACAGTTTTTGCTTCCTCCTCCTTTCTAAATAAATGGAGACAAACAGAGAAATGGGGGTCCCTTGGATACATGTGAGGATATATTCAGGAGCATAATCTGTTTATACAGCTCCCTCCAGCTCACAAGTTAGGAAAGCAACAACACATGAATAGCAAGAATCATTTCTAGCAGGCGAAGAGAGAAGTTGCACAGTTCACATCTTTGCCTGAGAAGGCTTTCCCAGGCACCACATCTCTTTCCACAATTTCCTTTGTCACTTCTCCAGATGAGTCTGTACACTCAAGTCAGGAAACTAGGGCTTGGTGACATAGGTGACCATTGTATTCCATAAAATGAATAGTTTACCAGCAAAGTCTCAGTTGTTTACCACACCATTAGGCCAAAATAACATTTCCTATTATCAGTCCCAGAAATACTCCCTATCAGATCTCACTGGCAAACAGAACCAAGGGCAGCACTCCTGCTTTCTGCACCAGCATCGCTGCCAAACTGACAGATTTGACTGCCTGCTCTGAAATGTCACAGTTCTTGAAAGTCAGCTTTATGAGGCTAAATTACCAGTCAGTAGCTTGTGCAGGCACCTGCTTTTCTTGGCTGTTTCTTTTGAATTGTCTTGTCTCTTAGCAGATGGTTGTTTGCTGACGACTCTGCCTCGCTTTGTGCTGAAGGCAGTGCCAGCGCTTGCAATCCCTGCTCTGAAGGAAACCTGTCATCTGCTCTCTGTCAAAAACCAACTGCAGTTTTACAAGAAATGCAATTACTGTGAAAATCATGGTGTTAAAAGAGGAGAATGTTGGGAGGGTGTCCATATTCTCCTCAAAGAACCCACTCTTTGCTGCTGTGTCACAAATGCTGGGGGGGTGAGGCTGGGGGAGCCCAGCCAGGGGTGCACGCTTCCCATCAAGGCAGGGGCTCAGGAAAAGCACTTGAAAGGGAAATACCAACACAGCCTAAACTCTCAGGTAAGTGCTGAATAAACAAAACGCAGAACATTGAAAGAGTGTTGCATCAAGAAGATGCCATATTTCATTTGACTAAGGCAAAGAACCTGCAAACCCAGTATGGCATCACCTACAAGCATATTGGGCATTTGCCACTGGCAAATTACACCTCAGATTTTGGCATTTTTCACTGACTAATTACAGCTCAGAACCAGCAGTTAAGAGCATCCAGCTTGTGTTATCATGCATGCACTGGCTGGAGAACTTTGTCAATTTTTTTCAATGTAAGATTGAGTTTTCCCCATTTTTTTCAAGGTAGCAAATGAGTTTTTATTAAAGGAAAATAAAGACTTTATTTACTTGGGTTATTTTTAGGTCTCAAACCTTTTATGATTTGAACTTAAGTTTACTGAGTCACAGCTCTGCCCTGTATTCAACTTGTCAATTTTCCTTCTAAGACTGATGAAAATCTTTCCTGACTGAACTGTTGACCTCTGGTAATGTTCTTGAGGAACTGTTATTCTGTACCAGACAACATGTTATTAGTACTCCTGTAAATTTTTAATGCAATTTACCTTACAACCACTGTTTGGTCTTTACCCTATTAATGAAATTAAGAGTTATAATGTACGGGTAGTTATTTTTATTAAGCAGCATTTATGCTACCTCAATACTTCTAACAGGTAATATTTAATTCTTAATGCAAGGATAATAACTGATTAAAAAACAACAACAACAACAACAACAACAAAAATAGAACTAAAACCAGCTTGGAATATTTTTCACAACTGTTGGCAGTCACCATAGTATCATAATTGTAACATGCTACTGGAGAGACATTCTTTAATTGTAGCTTTGTCTTAATTGGAGCTCCAGAGCCCGAGGAGCAATACGGATTTTCTTGTTCTGTGGAACAAGACTTGTCTGTTACTTGACAAGTCTTCTTCCACCACTGCCATATTGATACACATACCTAAAACCTTTTTTTAGGTTTAAAAAATGAGTGTCACAATTCAGAATGATAGTGAAATTGGGCGTTTAAAAATTACTCCTGGTTTATATGCTTAAATAGACCAAAGAATCAGATTGTAATTGGTTTTTGATCTTGGTCAAGTTGGGAATGAAGGGGTTTTTGCCCTATAGAGCAAAGTAAATTAGGAAAATTATGGCTAAAAAAATTAAAATAAAAATAGACAAATAATCACTGAGACAGGAGGATGTTCAACTGTTCAAAGAACTAATGCGACACATCCCTTCTTTACTCTGCATTACACTAATCTGGCCTTACTAATCAGACAAGCAAGTTTGGAAACAAACATCCAAACAAAGTATTGCAGAGATATTGCAAAGCACCCATTTTCCATTTAGAATCCCTGACACATCAGTTAAACAAACAGGGCATGGATTTTAAAAGTGATCCCTCAATACATCATTTAAGAGCCTTGAAACAACTGCAAATAAAACTGGCCCTGTCATGCATCCTCTTAGATCTTCATTAATGGATCACAGTTCTGCGTTTTCAAAATATATATATAATCATGACAACTGGCCAAGATGTTTAATAAATCAGCTTTTGTTTGGTCAAAGTTTGAAATTTGTCATTTTTGTATGACTGCTTGTTTTGTGGTTGGTTATGGGATTTTTTAACAAACAAGGTATTGGTTTGACCTGGTGAAGAGCCACCACATGAGCAATAACAGCTGCAGACTGATATTCATCTTTTCTTTATGGATAATGTTTTCCATTCTTTTCTTCTCTTGGCTTTGGGTTGGTGCCTATGAGATTAGAAAACAAAAGTCCTTAATCAGGACAGGACCGCTGATTGTACAGCACAGCTCCATATAGGTGCTCCAGAGAAATCAGTGTCCTGGAAGCTGAAGGATAAGAGGTGGAAAATTTTGGCTTAATAAGCAAATTTCCCTGGGATGAGCAACACTGTATGGCCTTAAATTTCAGTGTCATGAGCTTCCCAACTATGAAAAGGTTCATTCTGTCCTTTGTAGTAAGACTTCCTGTCAGTTTTAACTGAGGAGTAAAATGACAGAGTAAAATACTAGTCAATTAATTAACTTTAAAAATGGTGTTAATCTTCCTGAAAATATAACCTTAGTTGGACTAGCAAGTTAAAAGGACCTAGTCTGTTCTTGTGCTACCTCTGGGGCTGTTTGTTTTTTTTTTTCTGCTCTGCCACAAGTTGTCCATTGACCTAATGAAAATTACCCTTCCTCTCTCTGTTGTTCCCCCTCTTACACACACACTCCATTCATAAAAGTGATTTTTGAAGAACAGATTGTAGATAACCTACTAGTCAAGGTTCACATTATCTGCTTCTCAGTTCTTCAAGTAGTAACAGAATTTGTGCCAAAGATTGAAAATCAGAAGAGAGAAAGTAATTAGGAACTAAGTTATCCCTGCACGTATAAAATAGACATCTCTAAATTTCCAGAAACTGACTTTTTGAACAGGATTTAATTTAGGTTTAATTCCTATACAATTCCTATGGTCCTCCTGGAACAGAAAAAAATCCAAACCATATGTTCCAAAGTCCCTTCAGCAGTTCAAATGACTTTATGGCCAAGGAGAGATGCTGCAGAGGCTGGAGGGGTTAAACCCCTCCCGAGGAGCTAAATGAATATCAGAGTGCCTGATGTAATGCTGCAGGGAGGGCTTGCTGACCCCACCTTCCCTCTCCGGGCTAGCAAACTGGTCCTATCAATTTACTGGGTAGATTTAATCAGCAAAACTTCAGACTCTATTGGGCACTCTCAGCCTCCTGTGAGGCGAAAAGAGCAGCTCTCTAAATCATGTTCTCAGGAGGCTGATTTGGCTTGGTGATGGTTTTGAAGCACCTGTCCTCAGGAAATTATTTTCTCACAGTTCAGCATCCAACCATCAATTTTACATAGTGTTAGGAACTTCAGTATCTGCTCAGTGTTGCACCTGAGATGTGAAGATACTGATTCTGAAAACAGTGACTAAAATGTTGCTTCATTCACCACTGCAGTAGCTGACCTGCAATTAATATTAATTTGTTGAGGATCAGCGTTCTTTTTAATAAATACCACAGGATACAAAAGAAAATATAGCTTCTGCCTCTGATGTTAGGAAGAGCTGAGTGTTTTGAAGAGTTTAATGACAGCCTGAAGATGGAAAAGGGAATTTCAGGATTGATCTCATGGTAAACTAGCAATACCCGATTACATGTGAAACATAGGTGACCAGAAAACAGATTAAATTATGCAGACATCTCTTTTTTTGTTGCTGACCAGCTCTGACTGCGATGGCAGATGCACAAATCTTGACTTGTCTGTTGTGCCACTCATCCCTTTTGTTGAACATTTTTTACATGTTAACTGTGGTTGACTGGTGGTTGGGTTGTCAGGATTTTGAAATATTATTGCTACACCATTAGAAACAGAAAGAGAAATTTGCTGTGCAACCTGATTTGTTTTCCCTCATTGGTAGCTTTTTAGAAAGGACTTACTTGGAAAAATAATGAATTATTGGACAAATAATATCTGTAAATAGCCAAGCTTTAGTACTGATCTTTTCCAATGATTCATGTATATTCTTAAAACATGCCCTAACAAACTGTAAGTAATGTTTACAAACCCCGTGGAAATGTTTTGTTTGTTGTTTTTCTGATATTTTTTTTTTAAGAAGCTTATATGGATGGATTATGCATAGGTCTGTGTCATTCAGGATCAGTGTGAATCAGGTGCATTTGAATACACAAAATTTTGTGGGCAAAACCTTATGCAGATGAGAAAATTAGACATTGAACCACTCCTGCCCTAATGAAACAGTATTGACTTGGCAGTAAAGCCAGCAGATTTTTCCTCATTACTTAGAAATTAAAATTTTAAAGGCTAAGCATGAGTTTGTAGTAATCTGAAGTCAATCAAAATAGTGTATAAAAGGAACAGAAGTACCATAAAGTACCTTCAGCCAGAAGTCACAATGTAGCATCCAGCAGAGACAACAAAGTGTAAGTATTTAAAAGCAGAGTGCAGTCTCTCCCTGGCTTTCACACACACCCCAACATGTAAACATTGCTGAGAGCGCCTTCACCTGCAGAAGAAAGCACATTCCTCCCGTGGAGGGATGGCCCCGTTTTCTTCTCTTGTTCAATAAAGAGCCTGGGTTGTCAAGCTTTGATTCAGAACAGGAGTGCATTCAGAGGCATCCTCGGGCCAGGCTGGGAGCTGCTCACATCCCCGGAAAATTCAGTGGGAGAAAAAGTTTATGGAAGCGAGTAGGAGTTTATTCAACAGTGTCTGAGGCCTTTCAGAATCATGAGTGAGTGTCTATAAGGGGGCAATCAAGCATAGGCTGGGAATTATCTCTGTTGGTTGCCTACCTGTGACAGGCCCTCAAGTGCGGCTAAGAGGCTCATTCAGTGCTGGACAAACAATAGCTGAAGGGGAACAAACAATTCAGAGGAGTCTATCATTCTGTATGGTGTTATCTTTAGCACTGAATAAAACCGGAGTTCCCCCTTTCTGCCTCGTAGTCAGCACTATTTTTAGGAGCCAGTGGTACTTTTCAACTCTCTTTCACTACATTTCAACAGGTTCACAAGGGCACGAAGTGCAGTATATAAAAAAAAGGATAATAACTTTACTTGAGTGCAGGAAAAGGCCCAATGAACAGAGCAGCCAAGCTTGCAGGACTAGAATAGATGAAAGTTTTTTTGAAGAGTCAAGAAGAAATAGCCTTGTGTACAATTAAAACAGTTTTACATATAGTAACTTCTGTGCAATGACGAAGAAAACAGTTTGGGTTTTTTCCTGTTTTAACCAGAAATAGAGATCTTTGTTTCTTTAGAAAAATACAGTTCAAATTACTAAACCCATATGAAAATAATCTC